>CAUYPO010126489.1:0-12136 GCA_963574435.1 Cheirogaleus major | reverse complement strand
TATTTGATTCTCTTGCAGGGTGGAAACAGTGTTAGAATGAAAGTCAGGAGGCCTGGGCTGTATGCTTTGTTCTTCTTCTTACCATTTAGGCATTTACCTTCCCCTAATTTCAGCCTCTATGTCTGTACAATGGGAATTCTACCCTATTTTATGTTAATAGTTCATGTTAAATGTTCATAAAAGGATCAAATAAGACCATGTTTATGAAAGTGCTTTGAAGGCTCTAAAATGCTCTACTGTGGGCCAGGGTAATTTATTGAAATACAAATTTGTTTTTATTTTCCATGGGTTTGTGTGTGTGTGTGTGTGTGTGTGTGTGTGTGTAGCCAGCACTCAGCCTTTACAAGGTAAAAGCAACTCTTCCTATTTCCAGAGAAGGCTGATAGTCATTGAAGGTGAGGGGGAGACGTGAGCACCTTTGAGAGACCAGGGTGACTGTGGGAGAGTGTGGTTGCAGTGGGTGCTATGGTGCCTCGCCATGATCTCCACTTTGGGACCAAGACACTCACCCCTCAGCTGCTGGTGGGGTTGGCCCCTGGTGGATTACCTTAATCAAGGCTACAAGTCCTTCCTGGGAGTAGCCTGCGTCTAATGACTGGTTGCCTCAGTTCAGGCCAACTCTGAAGGGCCACTCTGGATCCAGGAATCAGCTGAGGCCCACATGGAGACAGCAACACAACTTCAATGCCCCATCTGCCTGATCCTCCTTTCCTGACTCCCTCAAAGGTGTTGTTCCTGCAAGCACTCCCCAATAAACTTCCTACATGCAAGTCTTCATCTCAGAGTCGGCTTCTCCAACACTGGGAAGCGGGGCTGCCAGGGGTGCTCAGAGAACTGGACCCCAATCCCAGTTCTCTGCCAGCACCCGGGGCACGGGGCAAGATTTCATAACAGAATGCCACATGCTGCATGAGGGGAAGGCAGTGCTGTACCACTCAGAGAGGTGACAAAAGTCCTCTTGAGATCTGCACCTTTGCCTTCTACCTGATCTCCCTCTAGTTCATAAGTTAAATGATATCCCCATTAACCAACAAAGAATGTGTGACGCCCTTCAAAAGTCATCAGGCATTTGTTGGGTCCATGTCAAGGCCCTTATGTTTTTCTCAGGGCTCATGCCTGCTGTCCTCTGTGGCTTAGAGCACAATGTTTCTAGAGTACACTGTCCTCATGTTTCCCTCAGCACCTAAATAAATTCCCAGGGTTATTGCCAGAACTCAAATAAACAACCCCGACCTCAGCCTGAACTGAAAGAAAAAAAAAAAAGGATGACCTCAGACAACCTTTCCTTTAGGTACACCGACCTTTTAGCACATGAGCCAATGGGATTGCATCTTATGATATTTATATTCCTTAGCCACATGTCTTAAGCTAGAACCTCATAACCAGCCAAGAAGGATGTGGCAGGGACGGTCATTTATGTTATTATGGTGACAGACCCCATTAGTGGGAAATGACTTGTTGGCATGGGCACCAACCAACTGAACAGACAGTAGCCCATCAGACTGATGCCTGTAAACAAGCTGTACTGGTGTGTACTGTCTGGGTTCCACCGTGCACACAGCCATATCACTAATTCTCCATAAAACATCCGTGATACGGGCTCTCTAGTTGGGTTTCCCCCAAAAGCAAAACCTGAGAGAAGGATGTGGGTGCAGGTAGTTTATTTGGGAAGTGATACCAGGGAACAAAAGCAGGGAATGAGGACAACGAGATACAAAAGGGAGAGAAGCCAACACAAGGTGTGTTCATGAGCTGGTTACCACTGTGGGCAACTGAGGCTCAGTCTTGCCAGGGCCTTCTGAGGGACCATGGAGATAGCACATTGGAAGGGAAAGAAGGCAGCAGCCTTGACCCCCTGATCCTGCTCCCCACTAGATGGGTGTTGCTCCTGGCAGTGTTAACTCCCCTGCACCTTCAAGTTACATCTGCATTGAACTCAGCAGCCTTTTACTGTCTTAGAGAAAGCAGAGAGATGTTTCCATGTATGCTAGTTAGAGAATGATAGCAAAGTGCCCAGATCTTTCTACCAAAGGTGCCCTGTAATGAGGTGGGTTGCAGGGATGTGACACACACAGGACATCATCAACATCTGCTACAAATACTTAATAAAAACATAAATGAAGTACACCAAGATGGGTGCACACAGCCCTTAAAACTTAGGTTGTGGTAGAGGATATACGCTTTTTGTCTGCCCCAACATCCCATCCTTTGGGGAAATACTTTTGTCTCCATTTCAACGTAGTTGTGTTTATTCTATGCAGTGTGCAGAATAATATCCCCTCAAAGACATCCACACCACAATCCCTGGAACTTGTGAATATGTTAGATTGCATGACAAAGGTGAATTAAGGTTTCAGGAGGAAATAAGATTGTTAATCAGCTGACTCTGAGATGGGGAGATTATCCTGGATTATCCAGCTCACCCAGTGTAATCACAAAGGGCCTTATTAGCAGAAGAAGGAGACAGAAGAATAAGAACCAGAAAAACAGCAGCATGATGAGGTTGCTGGTTTTGAAGGTGGAGAAATAGGGCACAAGCCAAGAGATGCAGGCAGTCCCCATAAAAGGCAAGGAAGGAGATTCTCTCACAGAGACCCCAGAAGAGATGGCATCCTAGCCAATAGCTTGATTTTAGCCCAGGGGTTCCCATTTTAGGTTTCTGACCTCTAGAACTGGAAGAGAATAAATGTGTGTTATATCAAGCCACTGAATTAGTGGTAAATTGTTACAGCAGCAGTAGAAACCTAACGCACTCCACACTATTTGATGAGGCTGATGGGGCCAAATCGCGAACCCAGGGGTGTGAACATGACCCAGTCTTCCTTCACCAGTCTGTAGTGATTCATTTAAAGACAAGTACATACCCTAGGCAGGGCGAGGCCTTTTCAGGTCCTAGTGGAAAAGAGACACTCCCTTTAAGTAGGATACAGCCTCTGTGGTCCTTCTACCTGTAAGGACCTTTGTCATTACACTAGGCCCACCAAGATGGCAGTTCCAGGATTACAGGCATGAGGACTTCCTTCCTTTTTAATCTAACTGGAATTTGTATTCATGCCGATATTTTTTGCCATGAACATAATCACTTATTTACTTTTCTTTTTTTCTTTTTAACTATTATGGGTACATAATAGTTGTATTATTTTTATTTTTTAAATAGATTTTATTGTGTACTTTTGAGGTTTACAACATAATGTTATAGGATACACATAGGTAATAAAAAAGGTGCACGGTGGCTCATGCCTGTAATGCTAGCCCTCTGAGGGGCTGAGGCAGGTGGATTGCTTGAGGTCAGGAGTTCAAGACCAACTGAAGCAAAAGCAAGACCCTGTCTTTACTAAAAATAGAAAAAATTACCTGGGCGTCGTGGCGCACACCTGTGCAGTTCCAGCTACTAGGGGGGCTGAGGCAGGAGAATCACTCAGGAATTTGAGGTTGCAGTGAGCTATGATGACACCACTGCACTCTAGCTCCGGACACAGTGAAACTCTGTCTCAAAAAAAGAAAAAAGTGAAATGGTTACTATAGTGACCAAATTAGCATATCTATCATCTCACATAGTTACTACTTCTTGTGGCTAGAGCAGCTAAAATCTACTGATTTAACAAAAATCCTAATACAATTTTCTTAACTATATTCTGCATGCTGTACATTATCTCTAGACTTGTTCATCCTATGTATCTGCTAGTTTGTCTTTTTTTTCCCCCACAGAAGCAAGTGTCAGAATATATCTGCTGCTTTGTATCCTTTGACCTACATCTCCCCATTTCCTGTCACCTCATAATCACATCTTTAAATAAGGTCTGTTCAAATTCTGCTTTTCCAAAAAGAGCACATCATGACTACCTTCTTTTGCACTCCTAGGCCTAGAGCATTGTGTATCAATATTTTTGTTTTTGCAGTGTTTATTAAGAAGTACACCCGCTGGGGGTAAAGGGAGTACTATCTGAAAACCCAGGGGACTTTTTCCACCCACACACATCCTACCAGGAAGACAGCAACATATGGCCACAAGGAAGCCTGGCCCATGCTCACTGGGGCTCTGGGTTAAGGTGAGCCACAGCTGTTGCCCAGGATGAGTGGGGCGGAAGAGGGAGTTAGAACCACTGAAGTACATTTATCCCCCCAGCATGCAAATTTGGTTGGGTGCCTGCTCTGCTCAGAGCCCTTAGTTGGAGGAATTCATTATTAGATAAATGGGTACATGCTGCAAGTCAGATCACAACCCCTAGAAGACACCATAGTCAACAAAGCCAACAGTGTGTCACCTGTTACCTTTTACCATTTTTCTTGGATGGATCGCTTTGGTGGTCTGGTGAAGTTTGTGGACCCCCTTCTTAGAGTAATGTTTTTAAATTCCTAAATAAAGTACTGTACAAAGGAATACAAAGAAAAACAATTATACTGAAATGTACTTATCAAAATATTTTGAAAAACAAATATCTGATACAGACATAAATATGTTTCTTTATTAGCTCACTAAATATCAAAATCTAAAAACAGGTCTAAAGACCATGATTTTGAAGTAGTGATAGGTGTAAATGATATTTGAAGTTGTCTGCAATCTGGAAATATCTGGGTTTTTTGTTAGTTTGTTTGCTTTTTATACTAGTAACAAAGTCACATTTCCTACTAACATCACTGCGGTTTGTTGCCACCCTTCATCACTGAAGGAAAAATTCAATTTCAGTCAGAAGTTAGTGAAAATAGAAATTATTCTTTTCCTATTCAAGTATATGGACCTCCTAAATTTTATGCAGACTCTTTGGGATCTATGGACCCCCAGGTTCAGAAGTCCCGGATTGCGGGGTGAGAGTGGGTGCAAAAAAATAAATAAATAAGTCCGAGATTATGATTCCGCATTTCCTAAAAACATTTCCACATTTTAAAATACAGACGGCAAAGGTAACTCGTAACCCACCTTTCTAACCTGACACCCCACTGGACTCCTTGTCCCCAGTCACTCACTGTGGGCACAGCCAACTAATCAGCACTCACCTACAGGCGGCACACCACCACCACCACTAGCATTTATTAATACCATTAGTGAGGGCTGACCAGGTGCCATACTTTTTAAAAACATTATCTAATTTAATCCTTATGACAACCCAATGAAGTACGTACTCTGTATAATTCTCATCGTGTAGCTGATGCTCAGAGCAGTGGAGTAACTTTCCCAAGGAGGCCAACTAGCGAGGCGGTGGAGTCAGGATTCAAACCCCTGTTTGTCTGACTCCAGACTCAGACCCACCAGCCAGTTCACACCACTCTGCGTGGTTTTTGTGCCTCTGTGTGCATACCTATTTCCCTCTGCCTGGAACACCTTCTCTGGTCTTTACCTGATAAACCATCACCCCTTGCAGCAAATGCTGCAGGTGCTCATATCCCCTTGATCTCACCTGTTCGGTGACAGACTTCCCACTGCCAGCACCTGCAACCTTCAGCCGGAGAACTTTCTGAGTCTGATGGTGCCTGTTCTGCATACACTATTTGGTAGGCCAGAGTGCCAGGGCATTAACGTCCCCAAGAGAGGCCCTGAACCAATCCTCCTGTCCCTTGAATATGGTAGCTCTGAGGCACGATCTACAGTTTCCTAGCATCCCCCAGAAGGATAAAGCTCCAGCTGCCTATATTGGTAACGTGCTTGATAATTCACCTTTATTGACTTCTTTCTTTTTGCTGTCTCACTTTCTCACTCCCCTACTGGTGTTTCCCCAGGATCATCACCTACAACCACTACTTGCATTGGAATCCTTATTTCAGGGTCTGCTTCTATGGGACTCTGACCCAAGTCACCCTACTCTGAGAAGCCTTGCCTTCTTCAGCAGACTTGGCTGACTTTCAGCAGACTTTCTTCAGCAGACTTGGCTGTTACTGCTTCTGCCCATCACTTGGGACACACGCCTTGAAGGCGACATTGCTCACTTTGCTTTGCAGTGTTAGTTTACATGTCAGGGTGTAAGTTTCCTGTTGCTGCTGTAACAAATGACCACAAATTTAAGGGCTTAAAGCAACATCCGTTTCTTATCTCACAGTTCTGTAGGTCAGACTCTGGCTCTGACCAGTCTCTGGCTCAACTGGGTTATCTGCTGAGGGTCTCCAAAAGCCACAAACAAAGTGTTGGCAGGGCTGTGTTCCCTTCTGGAAGCTCTGGGGATGGATCCCCTCCCAAGCTCATTCAGGTTGTTGGCCAAATTGAGTTCCTTGTGGTTTCGTTGGTGTAGGGTCCCAATTTCCTTGCTGGTTGGGAGCTGAGAGACAGTCTTTGCTTATAGAGGCTTCCTGCCTTACTTGTCATGCTTTCTGTGTGGCCTCCTCCAGCAAAAGCAGGTGAAGTCTTTCTTGCACTTGGAACCTCTTTGACTTTTCCTTATGCCCCAGCTGTCTGACTCCAGCTGGAGAAAATTCTTTGCTTACAAGGGACCGTACGATTCAATTGGAAGCACCCAGATAACATAGGATAATCTCCCTATTTTAAGTCCTTAACTTTAATGTCATCTGCAAAGCCCCTTTTGTCATGTAATGTAACATATTTACAGGTTCCAGGGGATTAGGGAACGGATATCTTTGGGCATCATTCTGTTTACCACATCGGTCTTCCCATTGTATCAGTTACCCATTTCTCCACAAAGAAACCAGGAGCAGTAGCCAGGTGCAGTAGTGCACAGCCACAACCCCATCTACTCAGGAGGCTGAGGCAGCAGGGTCCCTAGAGCCCAGGTGTTCGAGACTAACCTGGGCAACATAGCAAGACCCCATCTTGAAAAATAAATAAATAATTAAAGAAAGTAAAGAAACTGTCTAAAATTAAGTGACTTAAACTAACCACCATTTTGTGTCCTTATGATTCCACAATGGGGGCTGGGCTTAGCTCAGCATTTCTTCTGCTGGTTTTGCCTGGGGTTGCTCACATGCCTGCTTGCTCATCCTGCAGCTTGACTAAGGGTCTAAGATAGCCTTGCTCTCAGGTCTGGGACTTTGATGTTGGCTGTGGGCTGGGCGATCTCTCTCTCTCTCTCTGTGGTCTCTCATCCTTTGGCAGGAGTGTTAAAAGAGAGAGAAGGTGGAAGCTGAGGGGCCTCTTGAGTTCTAGGCTACCGTCACAAATTTATTCTGCTATTATTCCTGTTATTTCCTGGGGTTGCCTTCTTATGGTGTTTCTACCTGGCTTCAAATTCCCTATATGGACACAGCTTTTGCAAAAGTGTTTAGTTAGCATTAACAATATACCCAGGCCCCACTGTGCGAGACTTCGTGGTCCACGTAGCAGGTCTTCTTATGATCAGAAATCAATCTTTCTAACTGGATTTGTCCTGCACTAGCCCTTTGTTTCCTTGCAGTTGCAGGAAAGTCCAGTCATCTAAAATAAACTTCATGCTGAGGCTATAGATTTTCATTTCCTAATTTTCTCTGCTACATTCTATGACTTTCTATTTGTTTCCCCAAACTCCTGGTCTGTACTTGAAAGCACTGGTTGGCAACCAATTTCCGTTCCTTGACAAAGAAAGCCCTGTTTACACTCAGGGTTTCCTATTCTGTTACATAAGGGCCCTGCAGTCACATTTCCTCCTCATGCTGTACAAGAAGTTTATTTCAAGCTACATCTACACAGCAACAGAGCAATTGCAGAAATCTCAGGATCGTAGTCCCTCTGCATAGCCAGAGTCTAAACACAGAATGTTAGGGTTTGAGGGGCCACCTAAAGTAGTTTACCCTCTGCTTTCAAAGAAAATATCCTTGAAACTTTCCAAAATTTTATAATGGTCATATTTTGCTTTTATATTGAAAAAAAATGGTTAAAAGATTTCCTTAAAAAAAATCAATGATCTGATCAGTCTCTATGACACACCCTATCCAAAAAACAAAAACAAATGAACAAAAAAAAAGTCCTCCTCGAAACTGATAGTCACCTACCTTTCCATACAGAAACCAAGGTCTAGAGTGGTTAGCCTGTGGCCATCTGGCCATTTAGTGGCTGACTAGGGCCCTCCTGGGATGACCCTAGGCATGCATGAGTCTTGTCTTGAAGTAGAAATCTCTAGAAGCTGACTCTGAGAGAAGGACTCTCATGCAAGTAGTTTATGTAGGATGTGACCCAAGGAACACCAGGGAGGTGGAGGAGGGAGGCTGAGACAGGGGAAAGAGAGTAGCCAATTAAGGCATGTTATCAAGTGCGTTGCCATGGAGAGAATAGAGAATTGGAGGTGAGCTATGTCCTCAGGAGACCTCTGGGAACCACTGCAGAGCACACTTCTGGGTGCTCCCCCAGGGGACAGGGAGCTGGTATATTGAATGCACCACCTCCCATCAGTCAGGTATCAACAGCTACTCTCAGGGTGGTGACCATTGCTGGGCACTCTGGCCTGCCATGTGGGTGGGCAGAGTGGGTTCTTGCAGCAAGGAAAAGCCCCAGAGCAGCCGGAAGTGGGGCCGTGCCTGATGAAAGGGTCTGAGGGAGGGGAAGTGGTGGGCGACAAAAGTGCCTGCTGCAGGTGCACTAGGGAGGGGCCTGCCCCGTGAACCTCAAGGGGCCTTGAGGTCCCTAACTACCAAAGCCATAAAGCTGCACTGGTGTCACAGGGCCCCAATTTACCACCTTTGGAAATGTCACTTAGGTTGATGGATTACCTCCAGGAAATTAATTATGATCGGCAACACATTAATTCATGGCACCTGGAAACATCTATGTCAGTTAGAATTCTTTGGTTGCAAATGACAAAGCCCAACTCCAATCAGTGTATACACAAAAAGGGGCGGGGTGGAATGTTGCTTCCTTGCATAAACAGGAGAGGGAGAGTGCAAATTTTTGTAATCCATCCACACAGAGTGGGCACAAATTTTGCAATTTGTCTACCCAGAAGGGGTACCTTTAAAAATTTTTTGCATTAAAATACCTTTATGTTAGTAGCAGCTTAGTTATTCCCAGAAGAAGGATACTGGACACACAAAATGACAAATGTCCTTGTCAACACCATGACAGATAAAGCCCTGTTGGTAGGATGCTCAGACACTTGAGAATATTTACCATAGCTCTTCACTTCACTTATCAGGAAAATAGGATTTCATGCTTTAACTATTTATTTATTTATTTATTTTTCTGAGGCAGAGACTCACTTCATTGTCCTGAGTGGAGTGCCGTGGTGTCAGCCTAGCTCACAGCAACCTCAAACTCCTGGGCTCAAGCGATCCTTCTGCTTCAGCCTCCCGAGTAGCTGGGACTACAAGCATGGGCCACCATGCCCGGCTAATTTTTTTCTATATATTTTTAGTTGACCAATTAATTTCTTTCTATTTTTAGTAGAGACAGGGTCTCGCTCTTGCTCAGGCTGGTCTTGAACTCCTGACCTTGAGCAATCCTCCTGCCTCAGCCTCCCAGAGTGCTGGGATTACAGGCGTGAGCCACCATACCCGGCCCTGTTGCTCATTTTTAAACTGAAAGAATAGTATGGATTATTAGCAGTAAAAGGAAATCTCTGATGGTGAAAAAGAAATAAATCAAAATGTTGATTTTTCTTTTTCTTTCTTTCTTTTCTTTTTTTTTTAGAGACAGGGTTTTGCTATGTTTCCCAGGCTGGTCTTTGAACTCTTAGGCTCAAGCAATCCTCCTGCCTCATTCTCCCACGTAGCTGGGATTATAAGAGTGCACTGCTGCACCTGGTGACAATTTCTGTTTCACAATTTTAGAAAGGTAATTACCCTTTCATAAAGCTTTGTATTTGCTATAGACCGAATGCTTGTGTCCCCCCAGAATTCATATGTTGAAACCTAATTGCCAATGCAATGGTGTTAGGAATCAGGGGCTTTGGGAGATGATTAGGTCGTGAGGGTAGAACCTAATATACAGAATTAGTGCCCTTATAAAATAGGCCCAGGGAGTTCCCTTGCCCTCTTCTTCTGTGTGAGGTTATACCAAGAGTCAGCCATTTGTGAACCAGGATGTGGGTGCCCACCCGATACTGAATCTACTGGTATCTTGATCTTGGACTTCACAGCCTCTAGAACTGTGAGAAACAGATTTCCACCCAGTCTATGATAGTCTGTCATAGCAGCCCAAATAGATCAAGACAGTATTTAATAATACATTTAATGGCAAGTTAAAACAAAATGACTTGGGGTTTTAAAAAGTCACAAATCATAGTACCTCACAACTATAATCACAGCACTTTGGGACGCCAAGGCAGGCAGATCACTTGAGGCCAAGAATTCATAGCCAGGTATGGTGGCATGTGCCTGTATTCCCAGCTGGAATACAGTCCCTACTGGACTGAGGCAGGAGGATTGCTTGAGCCCAGGAGTTTGAGGCTGCAGTGAGCTTTGAATGGGCCACTATTACTCTAGCCTGGGCACCAGAGTGAGACCCTGTCCCCCCCACCCAAAAAAAGTCATGAATTGTGTTTTAATCAGATCATATTCTCTGGTTTGCTTAAAGGTGATAGCCCAGGGAGCAGCAGGGAGCAAAAAGGTATAAATAAAAATATTAATTAAAAACAGAAGGTAGTGACACAAACAAAAGCAAAAAATACCAAAAGTTCTATTTCCCACCCCAAACCTCAAATTATTAATATCAGTTCCTTCCCAAGAGGCAAACTCTTGATTCTAGAACATTGTCCCTAAAATATTCCATGTATATATAAGCATTTTATATGTTTTTTTTTAAATTTTAAACAAATGCAAACTTTCTAACACCTGCTGTTTCATATCTTGTCTTTTTTCATGTGGAAAAAAAATCTTGGAGTTCATTCCATATGTGCCAACAGGATTCCTCGAAAGTGACAAGAAAACATGGGAAACCAACACTGTTTTGAGTCATTTTCTTATGAAATGGATTGGTAAGTGTTTCTTCATGAAATCCCCACCCAACATGTGCTCTGGCATTCATGAGCTGCATATATGGAAAGCTCAAGGATTTTGAGGTGTGAGAAATCACCGAAAGCATATATTGTAACAACCTTTGGACCCTATGAACATTAGTATGATTAATATGTGTTTCGTGATCATAATCACTTTGCCATGGTTTCAATTGTCACTGTTAGAGATTACAAGGCTTACAAGGCATAGGAAAGTAAAGACCACTCTTTAGCAAGGAAATGCAAATTCAAATAACAATGAGATACCATTTCAGAGCCATTAGATTGGCAAAGTTTTCAAGCCTGATAACACCAACTCTGGTGAGAGTGAAAAATCAGAAACAGGGGCTTTTATACCCGGCTTATCAGAGTGAAAATTGGAATTATTACAATAGGGAACAATTTTGCAATACTTGGTAAAGTTGATATGTACATAATCTCAACTCAACAAACATACTTCTATTAATATTTAAATACCCAAGCAAGGTTCATGCATGTGTGGATCAGGTGTACATAAGCCTGTTCATTGCAACGTTGCCTGGGATGGTGGGACAATGGAATGCTACAGAGCAGTTAAAATGAATGTGCGAATTAGAGCTACATTTTTTCAGCATGGATAAATATTAAAAATAAAATGTCAAAGCAAGCTGCAAAAGAACATGTAAAAATATTATAACAATTAAGTAAATTTGTAAAACACTCCAACGATGCTTTATGTTGTTTGTAGACACATATTCTCCAATTGTCAGATCCACCCTCCAGCCTTCTCTCCATCCTCTTTCACTCTAGCTTTGCTTGGGTTCATCCAACAGAGGCACCAGTAGGAGTCTGAGGGGAGGAGAGGGAGACTAGGATTTAACTCTGCTCACCTTCCCCACCGACTGCCTCTTTGCCAGGCTGGGGCGTGCAGTGGCTGTGTTTGTGCGCCGCTGTTGTCAGGTAGCCCTCTGCTGCTGCGGCAACAGATCTCTCTGGGTTCTGTAGCAGGTCCTTCCGTTGCTATCCCAGGATGCTTTGTCATCCCTTACTAAGTTCCCTTATGGCAGCCTCCACATTTGCAAAATGTCTTCCAACGAGCCTGGACAACATAGTGAGACTCCATCTTTACAAAAAAACTTTTTTTTTCTTTTTCGTTTTTTTTTTTTCTTCTTTTCTTGAATTTCTTTTCTTTTCTTTTTTTGTTTGTCAGAGATACAAAAAAATTTTTTTAAAAATTAGCCAGGTGTGATGGCATGCACCTGTAGTCCCAGGTAGTTGGGAGGCTCAGGCTCAGGGAGGATCGCTTAAGCCCA
>CAUYPO010126488.1:0-30903 GCA_963574435.1 Cheirogaleus major | reverse complement strand
ATTAGCATTTATATATATACCTTTACTGATAGATAGTTGAGAATTCTGCTAGAGAGATACTTTACTTTTAACCTATGTATATTATTATATGTGAAGTTTCTTGTTGACAGTATTGAGTTGGATAATTTTTTGGTCCATTCTAACATGTCTTTTAATTGTGTTTATACCATTTATATTTAATTATGTAATTATTGAATGTTTAAATTAAGGTCTACCATTATTTGTTGTGTTTGTTCCCCGTTTTTATTTTTGTTTCTGTTTTTCTAGCTTTTGGATTGTTAGAACACTTTTTAGTATTCTAGCTTAAAATCTATTCAGTCTACTTAGAGTCAGTGTTTTTCTGGTGGACTATAGAAACCTTACCATCATATATAAGATATGTCTCTTTTCCCTCCCCCCACCTTATTCCATTATGTTGTGGTTATCTTAGTATTACATCTACATATATGGAAAACTCCATCAGATAGTGTTATTGGTTTTGCTGTCAAACATATTATGCAAGACTTTTTTCTTTTTTTGAGACAGGGTCTTACTCTGTGCCAGGGGTAGTATGCATGGCATCATGATAGCTCATTGCAACTTCAAACTCTGGGGCTCAAGCAATTTTCCTGCCTTAGTGTCCCAAGTAGCTGGGACTACAGGCATGTACCATGACAACACCTGGCTAATTTTTCTATTTTTAGTGCAGATGGGGGTCTCGATCTTGCTCAGGCTGGTCTTGAACTCCTGAGCTCAAGCAATCCTCCCACCTCGGCCTCCTAGAGTGCTAGGATTACAGGCGTGAGCCACAGTGCCCGGCCTTTTATGAGACTTGAGTAGGGTCATCTATACCCAGATACTCACAATTTCTGTAACTTGTTTATTCCTAATGTTCCAAATTACCTTCTAATATCACTTCCTTTCAGCTTTAAAAATGTCTTTTAGCAATTCTTTTAGAGCAGGTATGCTGGTGACAAATTCTCTTATTAGTTTCCCTCATCTGAGTATGACTTTATTTCACTTTTATTTCTAAGGGATATTTTCACTGGATATAGAATGTTAGATTGACCTTTCTTTTCTTTCAGCACTTTAAAAATGTTGTTTCTCTTCCACTTTTGGTACCCCTGCTTTTTGATGTGAAAGCCACTGTCATTTGACTAGATCCCCTAGAGGTAATGCATTGTTTTTCTCTGGCTGCTTTCAGTATTTTAAAAATTTGTGTCTGGTTTTTAGGAGTTTGTCTGTGATAAATCTGGGCATGAATTTCGTTGGGTTTTATCTGATTGGAGTTGCTGAGCTTTTTTAGTCTGCGGATTTAGATATTTTGCCAAATTTGGAACGTTTCAGCTAGTATTTTTTGAGTATTTATTTACTTTTTTGGTACCACACTCTTTCTTTTATCCTTATGGGACTTGGTGACACAATTATTAGACCCTTTGCTATTGTCCCACAAATCTCTAAGGCTTTGTTCACTTTTTTTCAGTTTCAGATTGGTTACATTCTGTTGTTTGCTGCTGTCCCACAAATCTCTAAGACTTTGTTCAATATTTTCAATGTTTTTTCTGTTTTTCATATTGGATACTTTCTGTTGATTTATCTTCAAGAGCACTGGCTCTTTCCTGTTATTTCCTACTCTGCTATTGATCCCATACAGTGAGTTTCTTACTTTGGTTATTGTTATTAAATTTTCAGTTCTGCACAATCAACAGCTCACTGTAACCTTGAATTCCAGGGTTCAAGCAATCCTTAGCCTCCTGAGTAGCTGGGACTATGGGCACACGCTACCATGCCAGCCTAGTTCTAAGATTTCTGTTTGTTTCTTCTTTATGTCTTTCATTTCTTTACTTTTTATGTTTCCATTCAAGAATACTCTCCCTTACTTGTTGCAGTATTTTCATAGTAGCTGCTTTAAAGTCTTTGTCAGTTAATTCCAACATCTATGTTGTCTCAGATTGATGTGTGCTGATTATTTTTTCCCGTGTGAATTGGTATTTCACCTACTGTCTGTCCATACCTGCGGTCCCTTTTACAATTCCTCAAGCCAGGACTGGAGAGCTTCTCTTGATGCTCTGTCTGTGCTGTATGCTTCTGGGTTTCAGGCTGCTTTGCATTCAGGCCAGGGATTATCAGATGGGAAAAAAAGATAAACTCACTGCCAGTTTATTAGTACTTCAATTCTGTTCTTCAGCCATCTGCTATTATTTATTTTTCAGAGTTTTCAAGTAGCTGCTACATGCATTCTCTTCAGGTTTTATAGCTTTGTTCAGTGAGAGAGAGAGACACTGAACCTAGAAACCGGTTCCTTATTTATTTATTTATTTTTGCTTCTGTTTTTAAAGACTACCCATGTTGCTCTAAGTATAGCTGTTTCAGTAACTCTGACAGCTCCATAGTATTCTGTCTGACGTTTCTTTCACATTTTATCTGTCCTCTTGAAGTGGAAACTTAGCATTTTTCCACCTCCTTACTACCATAAAATTCTCACCCGTGTCTTCATGGTCCTGTGTACAAATTTCTTTAGTCGTATGTATCTAGGAATGGGATTGCTGTGTCTTAAGGTATATGCATATCTTTCATTAAAACATAAATTTCATTAAGTACTAGAAATTCGTTTCTAAAATGGTTATGCCAACTTAGACATTTATATTGGCCAATATTTGAAACCCTACTTCTAATTTTTGGCATTCTGATAGATAAAATTTTATCTATTTTTGTTAGCACATTAACTTGTAGGATTATACACAAGAGTAAATGAAAACTTGAGAATAACTCCTCAGATTATTCTTCTCTTCAGAATGTTACTGTTGGCTTGGCGAGTTTATCTATCTTAAGCTGGAGTAATTGTCTACTCACAGCAAAATCTTTGTAGGCATATCTGGGAAAACTTTTTCTTATACTTTTTTAAACCTAATCTCCTTATTAATCATGTATGTATTGAGTAATTTAACAGCAAATTGGCTAATATTGGTTAGGATAACATCTTCCAGTTTCAGTCACTGCTGATAAGTAAGTTGTGTGTGGGAGTTGATTTAGTTTTTTTTTTTTTTCCCTCTTCTGAGACAGAGTCTCACTCTGTTGCCTAGGCTAGAGTGCCATGGCGTCAGCAACCTCAAACTCCTGGGCTCAAGCGATCTTCCTCCCTCAGCCTCCCGAGTAGCTGGGACTACAAGCATGCGCCTCCATGCCCGGCTAATTTTTTCTATATATTTTTAGTTGGCCAGTTAATTTCTTTCTATTTTTAGTAGAGATGGGGTCTCACTCTTGCTCAGGCTGGTCTCAAACTCCTGAGCTCAAACGATCCGCCCACCTCGGCCTCCCAGTGTGCTAGGATTACAGGCGTGAGCCACTGTGCCAGGCTGGTCTCAAACTCTTGAGCTCAAGGGATCCTCCCTCCTCAGCCTCCCCAAGTGCTAGGATTACAGGCATGAGCCACTGTGCCATGCCTAGTTTTCTTTATAGTATAATTAAAAACCTTGATATACAGTAGTCCCTTCTTATCTCAGTTTTCACTTTCTGTGGTTTCAGATACCTGTAGTCAACTGTGGTCCGAATATATTAAATGGAAAATTCCAGAAATAAACAATTCATAACTTTTAAATTGTGTACCATTCTGAATAGCGCGATGAAATCTTGTCTTGTGCTGTCTGCCTGAGACATGAATCATCGCTTTATCCAGTGATATCAGTATATCCAGTCCAGTTTATCCCCACTGTATATACCACCTGCCTGTTAGTCACTTAGTAGCCCTCTCTGTTATCAGATTTAAAAAACATAGTACTGTACATATACCATTTGGTGTACTATCTGTGGTTTTGAGCATCCCCTGGGAGTCTTGGAATGTTTACCCCCCACAGATAAGGAAAGGGGGACTTGTTGTACTTCATAAGGGAAAGGGTAGTTATGTAGAAAACATTCTTACCTAGATATACTTGAGTACATTTTTATAAATATTCACCAATAGAGAAGTATACAAGAGAAAATCTTAAGGTTCTCATTCACCTCTTTTTTCCAGAGTTAACACTATTAAAATTTGGTATGTATTTTTATAGGCCCCTTTCCCATGCATTTGTATACATGTGTAAAGTGGTATCATACTATATATGCTATTTTTTGGTGTGATTAAAAAATATATCTTGGAGAGCCTCCGTTTCATTTATTCAAATATTTGAATGCTTGCTATGTGTCAAAATGTTTTAGAATGCTACATTACCTTTTGTTAAAAAGCTACTGCCAAGTAGTCCGTAAAATAGACATATCTTAATTTTAATCAGATCTTAATTGTTGGAATTTAGATTATTTCATTGTTGTACATTCCTCTCTGTATACATGTGAATAGTTCTAGAGGGTAAACATTTAAGCTTGATAATTTGAAAGAGTGCCCTTCATAAAGGTTGTACCAATATACATTTTCAGCAGGAGTTTGAGAATGTACCTGTGTACACACTCATCATCACCAAATTTTATTGATCTCTCTTGCAGAGTTCGCCCCAATATTGCTTACCTTTTAATTGTACTTATGGTTTAAGTCTTTTTTATTTTTATTTTTTTATTTTTTGAGACAGAGTCTCACTCTGTTGCCCTGGCTAGAGTGCTGTGGCATCAGCCTAGCTCACAGCAACCTCAAACTCCTGGGCTCAAGCAGTTCTTCTGCTTCAGCCTCCCAAGTAGCTGGGATTAATTAGAGGCATGCGCCACCATGCCCGGCTAATTTTTTCTATATATTTTTTAGTTGGCTAGTTAATTTCTTTCTATTTTTTTTAGTAGAGACGGGGTCTCGCTCTTGCTCAGGCTGGTTTCGAACTCCTGACCTTGAGTGATCCGCCTGCCTCAGCCTACCAGAGTGCTGGGATTACAGGCGTGAGCCACCGTGCCAGGCTGGTTTAAGTCTTTTTTATACAAAATAATTTGTGTCTTCTTAAAAAGACCTATCTCCATTATAAAAATATTCTTTTATATTTATCCTAATACAGTAATAGTTTTTTTAGCTCTTAAAAGTTAAAATCTTTTAAAACTATGGTTAAAAAAAGCACATGACAACATTTGTCAATTTAACCATTTTTAAGTGTACAGTTCAGTATGTTAAGTATATTCACATTGTTGTGCAACAGATTTCCAGAACTTTTTCATCTTGCAAAACTGAAACTCTGTAACCATTAAACAACTCCCAATTTCTGCCTACCTCCAGACACTGGCAACCACCATTCTACTTTGTTTCTATGAATTTGACTATCTTCGATACCTCACACAAGTGGAATCTTACAGTATTTGTCTTTTTGTGACTTAATGTCCTCAAAGTTCATCCACGTTGTAGCATGTGATAGGATTTCCTTTCCTTTTTAAGGCTGACTAATATTCTATTGTATGTACATACCATGTTTTATTCATTCATCCCTTCCTGGACATTTGGGTTGCCTCCACCTTTGGGCTATTGTGAATAATGCTGCTAGGAACTATGGGTAGGCAAATATCTCTTTGAGATCCTACTTTTTCAGTTCTTTTGGATATATACCCAGAATTTGGATTGCTGAATCATATGGTAGTTCTATTTTTCATTTTTTGAGGAATCACCATACTGTTTTCCTTAGTGGTTTGCACCATTTTATAGATCCCATCAGCAGTGTACAAGGGTTCCAGTTTATTCACATCCTTGCCAACACTCGTTATTTTCTGTGTGCGTGTTTTTTTTGATAGTAGCCATCCTGTTGAGTGTGAAGTGATCTCTCATTCTGGTTTTGATTGGTATTTCTTTAATGAGTAATGATACTGGCATCTTTTGATATGCTTTTTGGACATTTGTATATTATCTGTGGAGAATTATCTATTGAAATCCTTTGCCCATTTTTTAATTGGGTTATTTTATTGTTGAGTTACAGTAATCTTTATATATTCTGGATGCTTTAGCTCTCTTACTAATCTGAAAATTTTTTTATCTGTATGATAGGCTGAGTGACTCTCTTGCATGTATATACCATACTTGGTACATACATGTACAGGCAGTGATTTTTTGTTTTCTTAATTGTACTTACAGAACCGAGCACAGTTTCTGATATATAGTAAATTGCTTAATAATTATTTGTTGAATGAAAGAATGAATAAAAAATTGCTGGGTTTAGGCTGGGTGCGGTGGCTCAGGTCTGTAATCCTAGCACTTTGGGAGGCCAAGGTGGGAGGATTGCTTAAAGTGCAGCCTGAGAAAGAGTGAGAGACCTCGTCTCTACAAAAAATAGAAAAATTAGTCAGGCATGGTGTTATATGCCTGTAGTCCTAGCTACTTGGGAGGCTGAGGCAGGAGGATTGTTTTAGCCTAGAAATTTGAGGTTGCAGTGAGCTATGATGACGCCACTGCATTCTAGCTGTGGTGACAGAGCGAAACCCTGTCTCAAAAAAGAAAAAAAGAAATGAAATTACTTGGTTTATTTTTATAGGAAAACAATGGTATGTTACTTTTTAGAAATAAGATTCCTAAGGGATGGCTTAAGGACTTATCTCAATTGTGCCTTTTCCCTGTTCCATGTAATTTAATACAATTATTTATTGAGTGTTTTTTGGTTTTTGAGACTGAGTCTCACTTTTTTGCCCGGGCTAGAGTGCTGTGCCTTCAGCCTTGCTCACAGCAACCTCAAACTCCTGGGCTCAAGCAATCTTCCTGCCTCAGCCTCCCGAGAAGCTGGGACTATAGGCATGTACCACCATGTCCGGCTAATTTTTCTATATATATTTTTAGTTGGCCAATTAATTTCTTTCCATTTATGGTGGAGACGTGGTCTCGCTCTTGCTCAGGCTGGTTTCGAACTCCTGACCTTGAGTGATCCACCCGCCTCGGCCTCCCAGAGTGCTAGGATTACAGGCGTGAGCCACCGAGCCTGGCCTATCGAGTGTTCTTTATAGTCTTAAGGCAGGAAGGGACTTTAGAGATTATATTGCAAGAACTTAAAATATGTTCACTATATTGTAGAAAGAACATACAAATACACAATCTGTTTAGACAATTTTCATGTACCTTCAATTTTCTGGTCTAGTTAGCTGATCTCTTAACTACATGTAAATCTGGGGCTGCTTTGGTAGGTCCAGGTCTCAGCTTCTTTGGGCTTGTGTAAATATGGTCTTTGTTATGAATATCTTGTTTTCTTCTCAAGAGCTATATGCCATCCTTTTCCCTCTGATCCATGTCCCTGGAGGCTCACCCATGTGAACTGAGTGTATGGGCTCTTTTGCTTGCTCAGTTCCAGTTGAGGGTAGTTGGGAGGTACCAGCAAAAGACTTGAGGGGTGGATATTTATTCCTCTGCTCCTTCCCTTCGGGCTTGTTGTAAGTTGTCTGCATGTCTCTACCAAAGACCATGACTCCTATCTGCTGGCCCTTTCCGTATAGCTACCTGGGTTCCACTTCCTCATCTTGCCCTTTCAGGCCTAAAGGTGTTAATGGCTCAAGGGCAGTGCACTATCATTTGTTGGTTTCTCTAAACCATTGTAAATACTCTCTTTGATAAATTTCCTCAAATTGCCAGGTTATCGGTGCCATCGGTTTCCAGCTGCAGCCCTGATTGTTAGAGTCCCTGAAAGGGCCCTGTGATTTTGCTTACTTTTATAGGTTTGAATAAATAAATGTTAGTGAATCATAAGGTAAGTTTTCTACAGTAGACTTCCATAAACTTCTCTGCCTCAAACATCTCCAACCTAAAGATTAACAGTGAAATATAGACAGCTGTGCACACTTCAATATTTTCCACTTCATTTACAGGGCTTGATTTCTGTTTGCAGCATAAAACTTTTAAGTTCCTTTTTCAGAGAATTTTAGCACTTCCTCAAAGTCTCTATTATTCTTGTGACTGTTGGACTCTTTTCAGGCTGTTTAAGTATGGTCCCAAATTCACATTGGTGGTTGCTGACCATCTTAGGCAAATATGTGAAACGGAGAATGATGTCTTTATATCCTCCTGAGTTCCTTCACGTTACTAAAGCCACTCCTTTGTTACTTGTCTGTTTCATTTGTGTCCTTCAGTGTCTAATTTTCCTGAGATACCTATTCTAGTAAGTTAATTTTGATTGTTAACATTTTTTGATGACTTAATGTTTTGCTTTTCTAAAAGAGCAAATGAATTGATATTGTTCTTTGTTTTTTTATAGAAATTCCAAATTAAATGTTTTCAGCGGTAGATTTGGATTTAGCATTAGCTGTAGGGTTAGTCCAGAGTCTTTGGATGTGAAAAGGGTTTACATATAGGAATGGTTAAATTTTTGAAGTCCAGTCTTTATGCATATGTGCTTTTTTAGAATTCGTGGTCATACTTCATATATATAGTCATATCTTTTTAAACTGTATGTCATTATATCATTAATATATCCTCATGTCAGTAAATGCTTTTTAAAAATATTCTAATGGCTATGAAAAGTTATATACTATAATTTAATAAACAATATTAGTTCATTATACAGTTTATTCTCATTTTTTTGTCTTAAAATGTGATAAATATTTTCATGTAAAAATATGTGCATGAAGCTCTATTCCTCAGGTTAAGTTCTTAGGAGTGGAATTACTAGCCTAAATACATACACACACACACACACACACACACACACACATATATATTTGTTTGTTTGTTTATTTTAGAGACAGTCTTACTCTGTTGCCCAGGCTGGAGTGTACTGGTGCAATCATAGTTCACTGCATCCTCGAACTCCTGGGCTCAAGTGATCCCTCTGCCTCAGTCTCCCATAGTTAGGACTGCAGGTACTTGCCACCACATCTGGCTAATTTTTAAAATTTTTTGTAGAGACAGAATCTCACTGTGTTGCCTAGGTTGATCTAGAACTCCTGGGCTGAAGTGATCCTCCCACCTTGGCCTCTCGAAGTGCTAGAATTACAGTCATGAGCCATCACACCTGGCCCAAAAATGTATATGTTTTTAAGCCTCTTGGAAATATTTAAAATATAGACATGATGAAAGTTTTGTCTGCAGGCATTGACACATCACAAAATTGATACTTATAGACCCCAACATAGACTACTGAAGAACCACACAGAAATCTTGACATTTTTATGTCATAACTTGTGACTCTGTATTAGACCCCCAATTTTGTTATCTTTTTTCTTTGAGATGATTTCCAAGCAAGAAGCTAAAGAGGTCAAATCCCCTTATAAGTCCAGAATATCATTTATTTCTTTGTGTCACTGACTACAGTTGTTATTTTACAGTTAGTGACGCAGTAAGTTTCTCCAAATGTAAATTCCATGAGGGCAGTAATAACCCTGTATGCTTTTCCTTACTAGTATATCTCCAGTGTCTGTTATAGTGTGGTAGGCATTCAGTAAATATTTGTCAGAAAGGATTTAAAAAACATATTGTATTATGATATGTAGTACTGAAAACGATACGGTAGTATATGATTAAGATGGTTTACCTGGGTTTTGAATTCAGATACACTTAGGTTTTATTCTTAGCTCTACCATTTAGTTGCTGACTGATCTTGGGCAAGTGCCTGGTAGAATAAGCGATAGTAGTATTTACTGTTTTTCTGGCTGTCTTCCCACTTCTCATCCATTTCTGATTATGAATGCCTTGAGAACAAGGATGCTTTCTGGATCTAGCTAGCACCAGAAACTACTACAGTGCTTGACATCTTATAAAATTGTTGAATTGAAGTCTTGAAGTTATGGTTGTGAGAGGCACATTATGGCATAAACTATGGTTAATCTCATACTTCAGCTGTACTGAACTCATGTCTCTCAGAAAGCTCCTTGTTCTCTCTAGTACCTTGGTTTTTGCACACACCACTCCCTCTTCCTGGGATATTTATACCAGGTCTTTACAAATATCTTATTTGTCCTTAGGACTCAGCTTAGGCTTTCCCTTCTTCTTGAAAGCTTTCATCATCTCCCTCAACAGGTTGGGTGTCTTTTCTCTAGAATTGGTTTCTCAGTCTTGGCACCATTATCATTTTGGACTGGGTAGTTTTTTTGTTGTAGGTGCACTATCCTGTTCATTGCAGGACATTGTTCAGCATCCCAGGCCTCTGCCCGCCAGATGCTAATAGCATTCTCTCTACTTGCGAAAACCCAAAACGTCTCCATTCGTTGCCATATATCCCCTAGGGAGCAAAATCACTCCTGAATGAGAATTAGAATCTAGAATTAAAGCCCTTATTCAATAATATTGTAGTTGTCAGATTTTCTTAGCTGTATTTTTCAACAGAATGTAAGTTCCCTTGAGGACAGGGACTATACTGTATTTATACTTTTTATCTCCAGCATCTAGCTAGTGTCTGACATACAGGTAATCAGTACATATTTGTTGAATGAATTGAACATAATTCACAATAATGGATTCTAGATACCTTGTGAGAAACAAGCCTCATTTTAAACTGGGACTGGGGTTCATTTTTAAATGTAACATAAAGGCTTCTGGAAGCAATTTCACAAAAATAAATTACATCTGATATTTTCTATTAGTGGTTTATTTACAAGTAGACAAGTATTATTCCTAGTGTCTTCTTACATTGGATCTCTTTTGATTTGTCTGTTTTTCAGTTACTTTGTTAGACCTAGCTTTTGATTGGATATTACGTATTTTGAAGATTGAGTCCACGATTGAGTGAAATTGAAATTGTGCTGTCTTGAAATAGAGTGCACAGTGGGCAGTGGTATACCCTAAAGTCTTGTGGGTAGAGGAAGGATAGTTTTGTTGACTGTAACTTTGCTGTTCAATGAAATTCTTGGTAAATAGCCTTTTGTTGTAGAATTTTGTAGAACATTTTTTTTTCCCTTGGGCATTTCACCCCTTTGTATAACTGTGAGTAGATGGTAATGGTATTTCTGTGATGTTGGGCAGTACCTTTTCCCCAAAGGCTGAGATTTAGTAGCAGGATTTGAGGAATTAAGAAGATAAGAATAATTTGGTTTTGGATATAAATTTGATAATGTTTTCCCATCACCACCTCGGTTGAGATTTTTGGGGAGAAGCAGGAGGCCTTCCTGCTTCTTTGTCTTTTTATCACCCCAGTCCCATGCCAGTACCTAGGTGCTCATTTCATCTATCACCAAGGTCTTTCAGCCGTGCCTTCAAAGTAGATTTCAAATCCAGTTGCTAAACCACCCTGGTCTAAGCTATTACCATCTCTTGTCTGGACTATAGTATTAGCCTTCCCCTTGGTCTTCTTGCTTGCAATATTACTTTTCCCTGATCAGTTCTCTGTACAACTGCCAAAATGATTTGTAAAAAGTGTGAATTAGATCATGTTATTTTCTTGTATTGGAAAATCAGTGGTTTATTGTGCCAAATAATTCACCTCTAAGTGGTGTTAGTTCCTGAAACAATTTTGACTTGAAAATAGTCATTGTGTTGCTTCTTTTTCCAGGAGGAACAGCACAACATGCTGGGCTCTGGATTTAAAGCTGAGCGCTTACGAGTCAATTTGAGATTAGTCATAAATCGTCTTAAACTATTGGAGAAAAAAAAAAGTGAGTAGCACATGATTGCTCTACCTTTTCTTCCCCAAAATATATCAGTGGGTGCCAGCACCACGGTACTAGATCGTTTAGGCCAGTACTGTGAACTCTAAGGGATCTCATATGTTTTGAACTCTTGATGCATTTCTGCCTCCTGTAACTAGTTAGACTGAATCACTTTGTTGCAGGGAAAGGGACATAGTCTTGCTGTGGGATAGGTAACATTACTGCTGAGTTGGAGATGTCAAGCCATAGGAACTATATTCTTACCTGCACAAAGCAACAAGTTCTAGAGTAGATGGGATGGAACTAGATTTCCTAAGGGAAAGTGTGCTGGGATGTAGTAGAAATACCCAGTTCTCTGTTGGGATGGAGGTCAGCTCGCAGACCAGGTGCCAGTGCACTACTGCTGTGTGACTAGAGTGGAATTTGTGCCTTAGCGGAACTGGCTCAGAAAGCAAGGAAGGAGATTGCTGACTATCTGGCCGCTGGGAAAGATGAACGAGCTCGGATTCGCGTGGAGCACATTATCCGTGAAGACTACCTCGTGGAGGCCATGGAGATCCTGGAGTTGTACTGTGACCTACTGCTGGCTCGGTTTGGCCTCATCCAGTCTATGAAGTAAGATATTTTGATTCAAAGACCCAAATCACTTCTGGAATTTGAGAAGGGAGTAATACTGATCTCTTCCTACTAAGGGATTATTTCACGTACCCAAGGATGTTTTTCCTACCAGTTGGCTTGAAGGTCTAATCTCAATGTAGATAATTGCTGAAAAGAAAATACAGAATCTGGGCCGGGCGTGGTGGCTCATGTCGGAGGCTGAGGCGGGTGGATTGCTCAAGGTCAGGAGTTCGAAACCAGCCTGAGCAAGAGTGGAGACCTCGTTTCTACTAAAAAAAAAGAAAAAGAAAGAAAGAAATTGGCCAGCTAAAAATATATAGAAAAAATTAGCTGGGCATGATGATGCATGCCTCTGTAGTCCCAGCTACTCTGGAGGCTGAGGCAGAAGGGCTTGCGCCCAGGAGTTTGAGGTTGCTGTGAGGTAGGCTGATGCCACGGCACTCTAGCCCGGGCAACAGAGTGAGACCCTGTCTCACAAAATAAAAATAAAAGAAAATAAAATATAGAATCTGAAATTGAGTTTGAATCTGGCTCAACCTGTGGCCTTGGGCTTGTTGCCTAGTTGAATTTCCCTAAAAGAAAAATAGGGCAATGAAAATGGCTAGAAGCCTAGAGTTACTGTGAGAGTCCAGTGAGATTGTTGAAATAGCTTTAGAGGCCAGCAAATATATGATACAAAAGCCAGGGTTTTGTTGATTTTGAATGTTAAGTTATATTAATTTTTTTCCTTGATTAGGGAGCTAGATTCTGGTCTGGCTGAATCTGTGTCTACATTGATATGGGCTGCTCCTCGACTCCAGTCTGAAGTGGCTGAGTTGAAAATAGTGAGTACAACCAGTTTCAGTGCTGTTTGTAGCTTTTCACATTGTAAGAAAGGTTGGTTAATGTAAGTTACTTCTGCTCATTTGACCAGGTATTTTGTACCCTTCTCATGCTTTTGAAACAGCTTTGTAAATTTCTTTGTAAATTCCTTTTCAGGCCTCAGATGCTAGAACAGTATTTTGCAAACTTGAATAATTTTTTTAAGGAGCAAAGTTTTCTGTATTTCCACAGAAGTTTTGTCTTAAATTATTTTTATTGTAATGTTATTTATACAAATAGAAAAGTTCTTATACAATTGTAAACCAGCAAAGTTAAAATAACAGTAATTTAAGGTGACAGATGTTTTGCTTTATTTGTTAATTCCACAACTATTTATTGAATGGATGCTGTGAGCTAGGTGAGTGCTGAGGGTAACAGTGGTGAGCAAAGTGTGGCAGCAGCCATACTGTTGTAGCTTAAAGTCTAGTGGAAGAAATGGACATTAACCAGAAAATTGCACATCACAGCATGGGTATGGTACTGACTGCTAGGATACAAATTCAGTTGAGTTTTCTATTTTCTGCATCTTTGCCTTTTTGTTTTATTTTCTAGGAGTTTGTCTCAGTCTTATCTCCTATCCCATCTGTTGAGATTTCTTTGTCTTCTGTATGTTTTTATTTTTCAAGAGCTCTTTTTAATTCTTTGAATATTTTTTATAATATATTTTTTTGTTTTTGGAGATTGGGTCTCACTATGTTGCCCAGGCTGGTCTTGAACTCCTGGGCTCAAGCGATCCTCCCTCCTCAGCCTCCCAAATAGCTGGGACTACAGGCACCACAGCCTATTGCTTTTGTTTCATGCCTTGTAACTTTCTGAGGATATTAATTATAGTTTCTTTTTAACTTTTTTTTCTTTCTGTCATGTTTGTTTCCTTCAAGTTCTTTTTTTTTTAATTTCTTAGTTTTAGACTCTGTTTTGTAGTAGAGGCTTTCCCAAAGGTTTGGTGGTCCTTGGCTGTCGATTTACATTTGAGAGAGACACGGAAAAACAGATTGGAATCTCTGTATGCATGGATGGGGTTTACTGCCAGATGCCCTCATTATTGAGTGAGCTAGCTAAGCCCTATCTTGAGGGAATTCCAGACTGTCAGAAACTAGTTTTCTTTCTTTGGATTGGTCACTTTCCCCAGAGGAATCCTCCTGTCTTCTACCTGGAGGGTATAAGCTGGCTGCCAGTGTTTCTGAGAGCCCAGTGAAGAAGGAAGCCAAAAGTCTCACTGTTTGACATGTAGACTTACCCCTAATTCTCCTGTTGTAAGTATCTCTGCTCTCTCCTGTGTGTGGAGTCCAGAGTCCCTCTGATTTTACTTCCCCAGAGCATAAACCTCCTATTTTCTGCTAGGGTAGGGAGGGTAGTCATTGAGTTATGTGGACAGAGACAGGGGAGAGTAAAGCCAACTGCTTCTTATACAGACATTTAATCTCAATCTCATTTTTAGTCTCTCCTATACTCTTCCTTTAAAAATAGTCTCATAGTGGAAAGGGCTTATATGTCACAAAACCCAAAGCCATAAACAAAGAATGATAAATTAATACAAGTAAAAATAAAATAGTCTCTGTACAGTGCAAAGCAAAACAGAAATCATAGGTCAAAAGACAAATGACATTTATATCATAGGTACCAGGTATCCCTGAAAATCTGCATATGGAACAGTAAGAACCCCCCCCCACACACACACACACACTGGGCTCCCAGAATGTTGGGACCACTCTTGTTCAGCGTCACTATCATCTCCTGCCTGGACTATTATAGTAGCTTCTTGAATATTCTTCTTAAACCCATTTTCACTTCCTTCAGTCTATTTACCATTCCACCAGAACAACCTGAGGGTTTTGTTCAAAACACAGATCGAATCCTGTCACTACCTCTTGCTTTAAAGCCCTTTAGTAGCTTTCTGTTACTCTTGTGATCGAAGCAAAACTTCTTAATATGGTCGACGTGGCCCTGCATTGTCTGGCTCCTACCTGCATTTCTTACTTAGTTTCCTGCCACATTCCTCCTTCAGGCTCTGTACTAGAGGCTCCCTGCCTTTATTTCAGGCTTGAGGATTGGCCATGTTTTTTCTTTGCACATGCTGTCTTCTTTTCCTGGAATCTACTTTCTTCTTGAAGCATCATTTCCTTCAGAAAGCTGTATAGTTTTTTGATCAGATCTGATTGTCCTGTTTTAAGCTGGTGATAGCATGGTGTACCTTCCCCTTGGTAGCACTTACCACAGCTGCAGTTGTACCTTTATCTGTGTGATTATTTGGTTAATGACTGTTTTCCTCAGAGACTGTAAGATTCTATGAGAAGGAACAAATGTCTGTATTTGTTAATCATTATATTTATATTGCATGCCATAATGCTTATATAATGTTTGGCACTTGGTTGCTGTTAATTGGATGGATGAGTAAACAAATAAGTGAGTGAATGAATGAATGAGTATCCCTTAAGGTATTATATATAGACTCCAGTTTTTGGAAATCCTATAATAGAAGCATGTTAACTATTGACAGAAGGAAGCTTGAAGCAGTCTGTAGTAATGGCTTCCATTTTTATTTACTATTCTTTTTTCTCTTTAGGTTGCTGATCAGCTCTGTGCCAAGTATAGCAAGGAATATGGCAAGTTATGTAGGACCAATCAGATTGGAACTGTCAATGACAGGGTAATGAGCATACTTGGTAAAAATGAAGCAAGGCACGGGGTGGGGGGGGGTATTTTATTGCTTGTGGTGATTTTAGTGGGTACCACTGTGTGACTAAGTTAATCTAGGATTACACATTTCATAGTGAGGGCGAGAAGAACAGCTGTGTGACTGGCAGTGCATTCAACTGCTTACCCCTGCCCAGCACCTCTAATTGTGATGCTGTCATTCCTGGCTTTTCCCTCATCCTTTGTGCCCCTTGTGATTTGTGAAGGTGGGAAGTAAAGTGGGGAGAAGTGTGGATGAATTGAAATGTGGAAGGAAGCTATGTCAGCCTTTTACCGACTCCTGGGTCATGTGTAATTGGAGAATGTAAGGGAGAGAAAGGTGCTGTGACATGCCTTGTGATTCTGAAAAAAAATCATTGAACCGCTCTGAACCTCTTTTTTCCTCAACTTTACCTGTAAAATGAGAGGAACTAGGTTTAAATAGTGAGACAGGTTAGGATTAGGCTAGTTGTTGTTGATCCATCTTAACCATGGGTCTTTTACTTACAGCTAATGCACAAACTGAGTGTGGAAGCCCCACCCAAAATCCTGGTGGAGAGATACCTAATTGAAATTGCCAAGAATTACAACGTACCCTATGAGCCTGACTCTGTGGTCATGGTAAGTTTATTCCACAGTACAAAGGCAAATGAGTTTCTAAATATGACCTTCTTTGAAAAAATAACCATATTCTTTGTACTAAAGTTTGTGTATGTGAATTTAAACCTTTGTCCAGTTATTGCCTTTTTGAGTGACGATAAATATGCCACCCGTATTTCTCAGAGTATACTTAAGAATTAGATTAAGTGAATAAATGCAAGCACATTGAGAAGGTACAAACCTTGATACAGATGTAAAATGCCATTATTATTGCTGCCTTTCAGTGAACGTCAAGAAATTGAGAATCCCCCTATGGATAGCAAGAAATGTCCCAAGACCTAAACAGTTTCTAAAACATTTCTTGAGTGCCTACCATGTGCCAGATAGCGCATAGAAGGCTGAGAATACAGAGATATATAAAAACAGGGTCTCTGTCCTGAGACCTTACAGTATAAGGCGGGAAAATATGCAAACAATAATCATCAGCAGTTACAAGTTGATGGGGTGTGGTGGGTGCTTTGGTGTGCTGCTCAGTCACCCCCTTTAGCCCCAATTTAGCAGGTCTATCCTAGCTCCAGAACTCACTGGAAAATTGGCTGAAGCCTTTGTTGTGACCACGGTGCAGTCCAACTTCTCCGACTAGCCTACTCTGCTTACTTCACTTTCCCCACAGGTGTTCATCCCAAGAGCACTCTCCAGTAAACTTCCTTCATGCTAATCTCCACCTCAGAGTCTGTTTTCTGAGAAACCTGGCTTTGGACATGGATTAATGATAGAGGTTTTTCTGTTTTTCTCAGGCAGAAGCTCCTCCTGGGGTAGAGACAGATCTTATTGATGTTGGATTCACAGATGATGTGAAGAAAGGTGGCCCCGGAAGAGGAGGAGGAGGGGGTGGGTTCACAGCACCAGTGGGCGGACCTGATGGAACAGTGCCAATGCCCATGCCCATGCCTATGCCCATGCCATCTCCAAATACACCTTTCTCATATCCACTGCCAAAAGGACCAGTAAGTATATATATAAATAAGTGTGGATGTAAGCTTTATAAAATGTTACAGAGGATGACAAGTCAGCTCTGTGAATACACTCAGGAATTGTAGGTTGTCAGGAGCATTTAGCAGTATGAACATTTGGTATTAGCTTAGTGATCACATTGTGGAAAAAAGTAGCATTGGGATTCAGAGAAAGTCTTTTGGCTGAGCTTATAGGTAATGGAGTGGGAAAATCTAGAAAAATGGTGCAAGAAAAACCCTTTTCATATAGGTTACTTAATATCTTTGGGACTTGTTGCAGTCATGCTAGCAGCTTTTTCCACAAATCAATAAAGCACCACTTATTACCAGGCAGAAAAACCTCCTTTGTGGACAAGGAGGGGGAGGTCATAGCTAGTATGGAAGGCTGATTAGAATTTTCCTTTGTAGACAATGAACCACTTAAGTAATCTGAAGAATAGCTATTGGCTGTAGATTTTTAAAAATGTGGAATCCTTCCAACCACATGTCGTCCTTTTGGGCATCTTGAATATATTCAGTGTGAGGATATATATATATATATATATATTTCTCCCTTCCCACACGCAAACCTCAGAAATTGCAAATTGGGGGCAGTGTCTCTGATGTTGCCTTTCTCCTCTTGCAGTCGGATTTCAATGGATTGCCAATGGGGACTTATCAGGCCTTTCCCAATATTCATCCACCTCAGATACCAGCAACTCCCCCATCGTATGAATCTGTAAGTGCCTGAGCCTCTTTTATAAGCAACAGGAGAGAGAATCCCATGAAGAGAGCACAAAATAATGACTACAGGGAAGGCAAAGTTTTAATCAACTCCTAGTACCAGCATTGCTCTTGCTTTGGGATTCTTGTGTTGCTTTAACGCTACCCTGGAAATGGGGAGTGGCGGTGATGGCAGCGTCATTGGTGGCAGTGCTTTGTCCATGCAGTTACGCCAGGAATCGGGAAGGAGCTGCAGATTTTAGAGTTGTAGTACCCTCTGAGGGTATTTAACCAGTTTGTTGGTTTTTTTTAAACTAGCTAGGCAGAAAATCACATTGAGCTAGTATAGTCTTGGTGCTAGAATGTCAATAATTACTAAAATAGTAATGTTAAAAGTTCTCAACACTTATGTAAAGGAATAGTGACCAGATTTTTGTCTTAACAGAAGCATTTAGCAAATTTCAGCTTATAGCATTGATTTCACATTTTAGTCTTATAGTTAAAACTTGCTTTTAATAGCTAGTACAATAATGATGCCTTGAATTTTAAGTGGTTATTAACAGCTTTGGTTCAGAATTAGATCTTTTTCTGCTAGCCTTGTTTCCTCAGTATATGCCTTTGACCTCTGTTTCCATCTGACACTTTACTGAGAAAACAAATTGGTATGGCACTTGGTGTGTAAATTACTCATTTAGGAAAATCTCCCTGTTCCTGAGCTGTTTTTTGGTTTTTATCTCTAGGTGCTTTGTTTTACCTTGGGCCTGAGTTTTTCTTATGCTTTGGTCTTGCATGTGTCAAAGCATGACGCACAGCTGTTTCTAGGAATGAGGTAGAAGATCTTTATCAGTATTTGAGGACTTGGTTCTTATGGATTATTCAGTGGTTTAGTGCTTTCTCTTTGCCTGGAAGGTGAAGGTATCGTTAAAAAAAGTGTTATGGTGTGGTAAGAATTTTCCTTTTCTCTGCTTGGCAGTTAAGAGTTCAACATGGTATCTACCTGGTTGGAATAAGTGAAGGGGGAGGAGTTCTTTGGAGCTGGTTCTGTTGCTTTTGATAAACAACTTAGCTCTTGGAAAACACAGGGGCTTATTGATACTCATCCTTTCTCTAGTGATGCCATTGCTTTATCCTCTGATAACAATCTTTGTGTTTCAGGTTGATGACATAAATGCTGATAATGTTTCTTCTACACAGATTGTTGGTGAGTGTGTCAGAAACCTTCTAGGTTTCTGAGTCCTCTGTTTTGTCATTATTGTTCTTCCCTCAGAGACTGTTTCCACATCCATGGTATTCTACCCACATTTCCTATTCTCTTCCCAGAAGTAGTATGGCTAAAACAGAACTCAAGATTTCCTACTTCTGAGGATAAAAGGTTTTCCCAAATTCCCTGTCAGTGGTATCACCTTTTTTTTTTTTTTCCCCCGGACAGGATCTCACTCTGTTACCCAGGCTAGAAGTACAGTAGCTCAATCATAGCTCACTATAGCCTTGACAACTGGGCTCAAGCAATCCTCCTAGCTTAGCCTTTCTAGTAGGGAGGACTAGTGGCATGCATCACCATGCCAGGCTAAGTTTTTAAAACCTTTTAGAGGGACAGGGTCTTGCTATAGTGCCCAGGCTGGTCTCAAACCCCTGGCTCAAGCGATGCACACCCCCCACCCTCCCAAAAGCGCTGGGATTATAGGCATGAGCCATGCCTGGCATCACTTTTCTTTTTGATCTTGTGAAGATCAAGTCACGTTCAAGTTTTTTATTGTTGCTTCAGTTTCCATTGTGTCTGGAAATACAAAAAAACTTTTTCTAAATCAGGGCACTAGAGAGATGTTAGATAGGTGAAAATAAGCACAGATCATAAGACTATAGCTCAGTTGATTTTCATAAAGCATGCATGTTCTTGTAGCTCTCATGCAATTAAAAAATAAAACATTACCAGAAACCCAGAGGGGTAATACTTTTAAAATTAGAGACAGTAGTTTTATTAAAGTACAATTTATATTAAAAAAACATATAGGCTAAGTTTTTATATACACTCAACTACCACTAGAGTCAAGAAATAGAATGATGTTTCCACCATTTCCTCAAGGAGTTTCCCCTTTTCCCCCATAGGCAAGCGCTGTTCTATAATTTAGTTTTGCCTATTCTAGAACTTAACATATAAATAGCAACATAATAGGTAAATGGGAGATGATTTTAACATAAAATGCAAAGCAAAAGACTGGAAATACAGATTAGGCCATTATATCAGATAAAATAGGTTGTTACAGGAAACTTTTGTGAAAGGGAACTGTCTGTTTAGATGAATGTTCTGTGGACCTGGCCCCATGCATTACACTTTGACTTCCCTTAAGAAGTAAATGTTGGCTAGGCACGGTTGCTAACGCCTTGTAATCCTAGCACTCTGGGAGGCCGAGGCGGGCGGATCGCTCAAGGTCAGGAGTTTGAAACCAGACTGAGCAAGAGCGAGACCCTGTCTCTACTAAAAATAGAAATTAATTGGCCAACTAAAAATACATAGAAAAAATTAGCCGGGCATGGCGGCACATGCCTGTAGTCCCAGCTACTCGGGAGGATGAGGCAGGAGGATTGCTTGAGCCCAGGAGTTTGAGGTTTGCTGTGGGCTAGGTGACGCCACGGCACTCTAGCCCAGACAACAGAGTGTGAGACTCTGTCTCAAAAAGAAAAAAAAAAGTAAATGTTAATTTGTTAAAACCTAAGTGTTTTCTCCTGTATTTTGATAGTTTTATTTTTTCTGCCAAAGGGGATCTGAGCCATTTCTCTGGCATTTGTAACATTGTGCTCCCCTTCCCCTAATTTAATTAGGTCCTGGACCCAAGCCAGAAGCCTCTGCAAAGCCCCCTTCGCGACCTGTGGATAACTACGACAACTTTGTATTACCAGAGTTGCCATCTGTGCCAGACACACTACCAACTGCATCTGCCGGTGCCAGCACCTCAGCATCTGAAGACATTGACTTTGATGATCTTTCCCGGAGGTTCGAAGAGCTGAAAAAGAAAACATAGGCCTCTTAAACCAGGCAACTTCTGGGAGTTGAGACTGAGCAGTTTCTCCACGTAACAAAGAATCTCCATGAAATTATGTTTCATCTGTTAACCATCACTGAGCACACTTCCTTGGGGCTCTTTTCCTACTTCTCCAGATTCTGCTGCTTTCCAATTCTCTACTGATCCTAAGAGACTAACAGCCGGAGACTCTGTGGCCAGAACACTTGGCTCCTGGCAGCTGTGCTTATCTATTTCCTGTCAGAGTGAACCCAGGTTCTCTCCCTGGTCTCTCCACAGGAGAGCGGGAAGATGAACGCCTTATGGGGAGAGCCACCCAAGATGGCTGAACAGTGGAGGAGAACACCCCATGAAGCCTCTCAGCCTGGTGTTGAGGTTCCAGACTTAGAAACAAACCCCATTGAGGTGAGAGAATCAAGGCCACAGTGAGTGTTAACATGAATGGGGAAGAGAGAGAAAATGACTCAGGAGGCCAGTGTTGTAACGGTTCCTGGTAGCTGGGCCCTCTCATTGGTATATACACTACTCCTCGCTGCAGGGCACTGTTCAACCTGGATCCAGTTGCAAAGTTGATTTGGAAAGTTGAAGGCCCCTCTTAGTTCTGCTGGATTCTCAGGGAGCCCTCTGTGGCCTTTTGCTTTATTTTGAGTGCTGTTTCCCTTTCACAAGAGGGCAGCACTGTAGAAATTTCTGTTTTCCACATGGCATGTTCTGTTGGATTGCATTACTGGCAGAGGGAGGATAGGCCACATATTGGGCAGAAGCTGTGGTGGGCTTTCAGCTGCCTTAATAGAAGTACTCAAGTCTCTTGGGTAGTGAGCTGGAAAGCCTACAGGACAAGAGGAGTACGTTTTCATTTGAAAACTTTAGTGGAATCTTGAAAACTGACCTCAGATAAATTTTTGGTGCCCATGTGGCTGTAATTCATGGCTTTCTGGAAGGGATGAGACTCTTAACTGTCGTAACTCATGTGCTCCTTTGCCCCAGAGCTGAAGCCATCCTTCCTCACGGGGATGGTTTTGGGATCAAAAGATAAAAACTTTTGTTTCTGTGTAACATCTGTACATACCTGTTTCCACCAAATTTAATGTTTTTGATTGGGTTGTATCTCATGGCCTAGTAGTTGCTAATAAAGTTAGAAGATCTTGTGTCCTCATTTCTTTACTCTTAGGTCAAACAATGATGTATAAATTTGGATTTTAGTGGAGAATATTTTAAGCAAGTGATCCATGTTGGTGTACAAGCCAGAGCCAGCCCTCACCTTCGGCCTCCTCAGTTATGCAGATGTCTGAAGCAGTGCAGGGCTTATTTTGATCTCTGCATTTAAGCACAGATAGCATCTGCGAATTTGGTTACTCCTCTGTGGCAGGGTTCTGCAGCAGCCAGAGCTCATACTTAAATCTTCTGACTCATTCATTTCTCACAGCCATCCTGTGGTATGAGTGGTGTTCTGTTACTTGCTGCTTGGCATCAAGAGCTGGTTTATTCTGTAATGTTCTTGCAGGGTTATCCTGTCCTGACAGTGCCAAGATCCAGAAGCAAGAACTTGGAGCCAAGGGGATTTTGATTCCTTACTAACAAGAACAAAGTGTAGGGAGGGAGCAGTGGTGGGGAAAAATTTTAAAAGTGTATCTATAATTTTCTAAGCTGTGCTATGCAAAGATAAATAATAATATACTAGGAAATAAGCCAAGATAGGAAGTAACAGGATTAAGGTAGTTCGTCTTCTAAAACCTCAATGTCTTTGCCCATTGCTGTCATGGCTTCTTGCTTAGATGAGGGGTTCTGGTGTCGCTGGATTCCTAACAAACTTGAGAACTTCTGTAGCAGCATATCTACCAGTGTAGCTTCTTTCTGAGTATTTGAAGACAAAAGGGAAAAAATGAAATTATTGCTAATGTTCAAGTAAAGAAACACCAAAGATAAAATATTAGTAAAGATACTATTTCTTTAATGATTTTCAAGCATTTGGAGCGTTTCCTCTACTTGAGGGCCAGCTTTTTATAGGACATTGGCTATAGAACATTATGTCGTCTTGGTTACTTGGGTTTCCTAGGAAAATAGTTGGCAGAGCTGTTAAAACTAATAAAGGGAATATGCTGATACTGTGTATTGTGTCAGTCTGTAATCTTGAGCTTTCCCAGTGATACAGTTCATTTTTCAGTTACCAAGCCAGAGTTACCTACCTTAGGGGACTTTCTTTCTTTTCTAAAGGCCATTAGAATGGCAGAAACAAAAAGGTTAATTATCACAAGTACTATCAAGATGACACTGGTGAGGATCAGAAAGGAGCCCAGGACTGGGTCTAAAGCAATAACCTGAAAAGATAATAAGAACACTTTGAGAGACTAACAATTTATTTTCTACTTTACGAACATAGCTATATGCTAACATTTGGGATCCACTCATAAGACATACCTGGTGGAAACTAGGGAGAGAGGCAGGAAGATACAAAAAGGGAAATAATTTTAATAAGCAAGAATGACTGACTGTAAGGATGTTAATTTTGACTTCAGGGCTTTCACAAGAAAAAAACAGGTAAGTTACAGTAGAACTGTAAATGATCCAAATCTCGTGAGTTTTGACAGTTCCAAAAAATGTTTCTAAACGTGGAAGCTTCAAGAGATAGCAAATGCATACTGAAAGAATAAATGCGTACCAGAAGTGAGAATGCAAACAATCTCTGCCATGTCAAGAAACTTCTATTCAGCTGGGCACAGTGGCTCACACCTATAATCCTAGCACTCTGGGAGGCTGAGGCAGGAAGATGGCTTGAGTTCAGGAGTTGGATATCAGCCTCAGCAAGAGCGAGACCCCATCTCTACTAAAAATAGAAAAATTAGCAAGGCATCATGGTGTGTACCTGTATTTCCAGCTACTCGGAAGGCCGAGGCAGGAGGATGGCTTATGCCCATGAATTTGAGGTTATAGTGAGCTACAATGACGCCACTGCACTCTACCCAGGGCAACAGTGAGACTCTGTCTCAAAAAAAGAAGAAACTTCTACTCTAAAACACAGAAGGATTCTTACAAAATGTTAACAGGTTAACCACAGAAAACTGGCTTTTATTACAGGATTTTTTCCATTATTATAATTACCAAGTCTTGTCATTGTTTTTCTTGAGACAGAAACTACCTCTGAAAGGTCTATCATTTACTTTTCTTCATTAAGAGATATTTTCTCAAATTCCAGGCCAACTCGAATGGTTTCCATACCAATTTTTTTTTTTTTTAAATCTGAGTGTTCTTTTTAACAGATACTTATTTTCTCTTGGTATTGACCCATTCCTTGTTGCCACTAGAGCACTGTTTAAAGAAAAAAAACCCAACAACTGAGAGGACAGTTACTTATAATAAACACTACCCTGAATCTCCTAGATGACAAAATATTTTCAAGCACCAACCTATCAGCCACTGAAACGTGCTTAATTATGTACCAATGCCAAGTAAACCGAATAACCTGGGCAGTCTGAGTTTGTGATACAAGATTTTTTTCCCAACAAGTTTGACAGCAGAAAAAATGTTTTTTAATCAAAAAATGTTATTGGGGGTGGGGAGCAAGGGCAATATACATAACCTTAACATTTGTACCCCCATAATATGCTGAAATAAAAAAGAAAAAAAGATTTCAAGAAGAAAAAAAAAAATTTATGTTAGCAAAAGTTTATTCTGGTTACTTCCTTTAGAGCTTTAGGATACAAAGTGCTCCAGCGGGGAGGTCTCCATTCCCTAGTGATTCGAGCTGGGACCCACAACGAAATAGTCCAGTCTAGCAGTTACAGTCCTCCCTCAGTATCTGGAGATTGGTTCCAGGACCCCTTTGGATACTGAAATCCAGATGCTTAATAGCATTTGCATATAACCTTTGCATATCCTCTTGTATACTTTGTCATCTCCGGATTACTTACAAAACCTAATACAGTAGAAATGCAATGTAAATAATTGTTGGATTTTTTTCTGGATACAAAGTCTTACATATTGTACCCAGGCTAGAGTACAGTGGCATCATCATAGCTCACTGCAACCTCCAGCTCTAGTGATCCTCTTGCCTCAGCCTCCCAAGTAGCTGAGACTACAGGTGCATGCCACCATGCATGGCTATTTTTTTTTTTTTTCCTTTGGTAGAGACAGGGTCTCCCTCCACTTTGTTGCTCAGGCTGTTCTCAAAATCCTGGCCTCAAGCAGCCCCTCCTGCCTTGGCCTCCCAAAGTGCTAGCATTACAGGCATGAGCTACTACTGCTGGCCAACAATTTTATTACTTTCTATTGTATTTTTAATTTCATTTCCAAATATTGAATCTGGACGCGGATCCCATGGATACAGAGGGCTGACTGTATATCCTTTCTCGGATGTGGTAATTTTCCACATCAGAAACTGAACTTACCTATTTTAATTAGTAACCTTTGAATTTCAGATCATCAGGATGATCAGCCTTGATCAAAGTCTTGCCAGTTTCACTAACTGAAACTGCAGTTTTTTCCTTCCCTGTGCAAATGTGCCAATCACATACTAGTGTTTGGAGCCCAAATCCTCATTTGGGTTTTCTACTTTATGTCTTTTATGTTGAGGAAGACAAGGATTTGTATTGATAGTCCCTTGGGGGAAATTAAACCAAATGGAATTAAGTAGAAATTTAAAATAGAATTAAACCAAATAGAATTCTACAGAGACACTAGGATGGGTTTTATTTTTTACCTCCTTGTGGTCAGAAATTCCCACCAGGAGACCAACAACAGTCATTGCTGAGCTGACAAAAGTCTGGTAGTCAGAGATGCTCCATCCAAACAGCAGGTTAAACTGAAGAGAAGAAAGGCAGGTCAGTGGGTGGGAGTACAGGTCTCTGTCCTGAGGTGCTTGATGACATGGCCAACATAGAACCAATAGAATGGAAAGAAATTCCTTGTAGTACTCACATTGCTATGCCCAAAAATTGCATAAAATTCCTTGGTAATTATATAGTATTGTCATTTAAATTTATTTGACCATCACCTTACCCAGGGAGCTACATTTTATCCCCATTTTAGAGAGGAGACAAACATCTGGGTTTAAGTTACACTAGTTAAGTATGGAACTACAACTAAACCCAACTTTTTTACTCTGCTACCTTTTCTCCAAAAGTCATGGATTTTCTTTTCTAAAGAGATTGAGGTGATTCTAGGATGCCAGCATGTGGAGACAGACAGACACTGGGCCCAGGGACTTACAGCAATGGCATAGCTCGTGAGCAGGATCAGGATAATAAGCAGGAAGCCCACCACCTCGCCCCAGGCTTTGCTCAGTGTCCTGCCGATGACCTGCAGCCTGGCGTTAGGATGCAGCAGATTCCACAACTGAACAGTGGCCAGGAGAACCAGGAAGCCTGCGAGGTGAATGGCAGCAGAGTTCACTTTCACTGCCTCATAGAAGCTGATGAACCTGTACCAGGGAAAGCTGACAGTTACTCAGCAGGAAGTATGTGCCATCATCAATTCCTGTGATAGCAGTTTCTCCGCCGCTCCTGCTGCTGAAGCGCAGCAGCTCTGAGTCCTATTAGGTTGAACACTTGCTGATGTAAGAACTCTGCTTTCTAGTTTGGCCTCTTGTACTTGCAGATGTGAGAACGTTAGCAAAAGGCTGTGTATTTTATGGGAGCTGTGCGGAGGAAACCTTCAAATGTGACCTCTAGCTGATTTTGTTTACTCCAAATTCACCTGGAAATCAAAACCAGTCTCCTGTACTGCTCTGGTGTAAGTTAAATCTCCCCTCTCAAGAGGAGATGAGTTAACCCAATGAGAAGAACCATCATGCCAATCTGTTCTTTGGAGTACTCTGATCCTGTACTGTTCTCTGGTGGTAGATAATTTACCTATAGGTTTAATAGTGCTTAGACTAGAATGATGGGTGATAACCTAGAGGCGAGGGGTGATGCTCACCAAGTTGGGTTTGGTTATATGAGAGATAATTTCATGTTGTAGCAACTAGGTTACTCAGAAAGACCCCCATGGACACAAGCAAGTTGGCACTTGATCACAATTTTTTTATTGTCTAAGACCTGGGCAATGCCACATGGCAGGCTGGACTTTGGCTACCATTCACCATTCAAGCTGCAGACGTACTGTCCCTGTATGAACAACTTTCCATAAGGCCCACAGGGACAGCGCCTCAGGAAGAGTCTTACACAGATCACATCTAGGCTGTTGATCACTGAAGAGATTAGCAGAACACCAATTGGCAATACTTGGTGTGGGAATACTTGATTCTCCTCTCCATGGGAAGACCAGAGAAGGTGGTCAAACGGGCAACAAACATCTCTACCCTGAAAGCGATTCCCTTGGCATTTAAAGCATGGACTAGGTGTTGTGGTTTTATTTAAAAGATTGTTATTTGTCATGCCTTAGTGTTTATGCCTTGGCCAGGGTACAAAATAATGACCAATTCCAGGACCTTGCTCAGAAATTTAAATGCTTTGTCCTTGACAAGCATATACCTAAGCACTGTGAAGGCAGAAGAGCTTTACAACGTGACCAGCAGTTAAACGGTTTGGAGCTGTTTTCTCTGCTGTGGACATTAGTCCAAGGTCTAGTTTTAACTGTAATATTCTACAAATACACATCTGGTCGGGCAGTGGAGGGGGAGGAGAGGGAGTTTCAAAGAATGTGTGTGTGTAACCAGGAAACTTCAGACACAAGGTAGGGATAACCAGTGCTCCTCTGGCTCCCCCTTACCTGTCGTGGTCACGGCGGTATTGTGCCATGTATTTCTTATGGAGAGAAATGCTCTTCATGTCAAGCCCCAAGATGGTGAAGCTAATGAGGATTATGCTCATGACCAGAATGTTTCTCTTCCTAGCGAAGAACCTCCACCTCTGCTGTTTCAGCCGCCGACCCTAAACACACCACAGTCAGAAAGGTTAGCTAGGTCTCTCCCTAATTAAGTGTTACAAGCACAGCTGACTTCTACAGGCAAAACACATCTATCAGATCTAATTTGGACAAATGAGTATGACCCTGGATCAGCTCTGTAGTCAGTCAGGAATGCTGCTTACAGAAAAGGTGGCCTCTAATAAAATTTCCATTGGATACATTCATTCTTTTTCTTGGAGATCATAGATCTATCACTCACAAATAAATAGAAAACATTTCTAAATTAATCAAGTCTAAGAATAAAGAAAAAAATGCTGTGTTTGGCTTAAGATATATTCTCTTTTGAGTACAATCGTTTGTATTTTTGAGTACTTGCTCTTTGTTCATCATACTTTCTCGATATCACTTATAGTAAAACTGTAGTAAAAACTAAAACTGTACAGTACTGTACAGTAAAAACTGTACATAAAATAATATTTTTGCAGACTTAATTCTTTAGCTCCTGAAGATTGAAAGAGCTAAACTCTGGCTTTGTGAAAAACAAGTCAGCCTCTAAGTGAATTCAGGTTTCTAGAAAAGACCAAAATTGTAACCATAATTCTAGTAACAGGTCTTTGTAGAGCTCCCCAAATACAATCTGGCAACTTTATTATTTCTCACATCTTCCATTTGTAATTCACCTGTATGAAGGCATAGTAACAGACGAGCAGATAATAGACGACTTGTGCAATGACGGACCAGGCAAAGCCCTTCTTTGATGTCTGCAGGGAAGGTAAACTGTCCAGTCTCACAGAAGTGAAGAAAGCACCTGGGAATAACAGAACACCTGGAGTCAAGAGTCTTTAAAACTTTTGCCCTCTTCAAACTTTGTCTTTGAATAACTCCAACTGTTCCTATATCATCAATTCAGATGATTCTGAGTCTTTACACTCCACTTAATATTTCCTGTATAGCTGCTGTCAACATTAAATGAGATCTGACCCCACCTAGAGGAAGTGGCAGTGACTTAATGGCTGTCAGAATGGCCGCAGAGACAAACGTCTAAAGCACTAACATCCCAGGAGTACTGTAGCATCCCATGGATACTCAGATGTTTAAATGAGGATGAACTAAAAAGCTTCAGCCTCTACCTGGAAGGACAGTGAGAATATTTATAAAATCATGAAAGTTCTTATGAATATAAACTTTATAAAGCTCCATAATATTAGAGCTAAGATGTACCCCTTTTAGGTAGAAAGTACATTTAAAAATGGAATTTCTACTTCACATAGCGAGTTCTCAAGACTGGGACTTTCCCTCCTGTTTATTTTGACCCCATCCAATTTTTAGTAGTTACTACTGGAAACTCTCAGTAAGCTGTTATGCTTTATCTAGAAATAAGGATCGAAGTGGTCTTCTCTTTGTGGGCCTGGGAAGAAAAAAATTCCTGATTAGGAGTAAAGCCTAATGGTAAATGCAAGGACACTTGTGGGCCAATTCCGGGGGAGAAAAAAAAGAGGAGAAAGGAAGTTGGATTAGGACTGACTCCTTGTTAAAGGTGGGAGAATTAATAAACCAACTTCTCTTCAATCCCTTACAAAAGGCCACTACAATGACAGTGAAGGGATTAAAAAATGACCCAAAGATAAAGAAGAGGGCAGGTGAGAGTGACAAAGTGTTGGAAGCTGAGAAATAGAGGAATAATACTGACTTAGCAAGTTCAAGAAAATGGAAACCTAAGCGAGCAGAGTAGGACCCAGAAGTAAGCCAATTCTGACCACAAAACCCTAGAAAGGCTCAGAAATTGAGAGCATCAGGTATCTCTGGAGGTAGAAGTTCAGGTGGAACTGAAAATAGCAGTGATTGAGAGTCTGAACATAAACAATTAGATCCCAGATTTCCTCTCTCACCATCCACAACCAGGTATTTACTATTCATCCTGCCTTTCACCACCCCAAGAATAAAGGTTTATTTCCTAGAGATGTTGAACTAAAGAGAATCTGGACTCAGGGACACCAAGTACATTGGAGAGCAATGGTTTACTGAAAAAGGGAATTAAGGAAAGTTTACGAACTGCATGGTGAGACTCTTCTCAGTCCCTTTTCCTTAACTGCTCTGAAAAGTATGCTCATCTCCCTCCAGGCAGGGGTTTGGAAGGTCCTGTGAAAACTGACCGCCCAAAAGAAAAGATACAGATACCAGTTGACAAGCTCTATCCATGGGCTTAGAGCTTCTAATTAGCATTTATTTGCTTTTTATTGCCTTCCTTTAAATGTAAAAGGACAGCTAGACACTTGACACTCTAACATTGAAAACAGTGGATCGAAACAAAATATCCAAAAAAGCAGCTTAGAGGAATTAGAGAAAGTGAAGGAGCAGAAGAAAAAAAACAAACACAAAAACACTATAATATCCTCAGAGAGTTAAGAGATGATATTGCATCCATTAAAAAAACAGGCGACTATGAAAAGTATGAGAACAAAAATGTTTCGAAATTAAAACATTATAGAAGGGAAAAATTCAGCAAATGGTTTGAAGGATAAAGTTGAAGTAACCGCTCAGATATTAGAAGAAAAACGTGGAAAATAGCAAAAACATAAGAAAATCAGAGCATCAGTCTGGGAGTTCCAACATCAAAATGCTAAGAGTATCAGGAAAAGTGAACAGAGAAAATGGAGGAGAAATTAACAGGGCAAAGTGCAAGAAAATGTCTCGGAATTTAATGACACAAGTTTCCAGGTAAAAGGGTTTAACCATGAGGTCCTTTCATAACCCTGAGGGGGGAAAAAATCTAAATACTTTTGGGGGCAGGGGCTGGGAATCAAAAGGGCATCATTGGCCGGGCGTGGTGGCTCACGCCTGTAATCCTAGCACTCTGGGAAGCTGAGGCAGGAGGATCGCTCAAGGTCAGGAATTCGAGACCAGCCTGAGCAAGAGCAAGACCCTGTCTCTACTAAAAATAGAAAGAAATTAGCTGGACAACTAAAAATATATAGAGAAAAAATTAGCCGGGCATGGTGGCGCATGCCTGTAGTCCCAGCTACTTGGGAGGCTGAGGCAGAAGGATTGCTTGAGCCCAGGAGTTTGAGGTTGCTGTGAGCTAGGCTGATGCCACAGCACTCTAGCCTGGGCAACAGAGTGAGACACTCTGTCTCAAGGAAAAA
>CAUYPO010126483.1:0-26512 GCA_963574435.1 Cheirogaleus major | reverse complement strand
GAGGAGAAGGGGATGGAGATCCAGCCATGGAAGGCCTCCAGGCCTGGGATGCCAATCATGAGGAAAGCAGGGGGCTGGAAGAAGGAGATGTTGACATGGGACTGGGGAGGAAGCATCCTCTGAAGGCAGCAGAGAGCTCCAGAGAGATGTGAGCTCTTCAATCTGGGTAGAAAAATAAGGAGAAAAGTCAAAGGTTTTCGAGCAACACTACTTCTAATATCAGGTGAAATGGGTTCATGCACAATAGCAAATATGCCTTTTGAAGATTTAAGAATTGCTTCCATGTAAATGAAAAATGATGAATAACGCTAACAACTTATTGATATTAAAAGTTTTATTTGATTTTGAAAACACTGGTCTCTTTACATATTGGATAATGCTATGTTTTCTTTCAAAATATATGAGGTGATCCTGACACGAGTAACATAACTTCTGTGTTTTAAGGAAGGAACTGTGGCCTCATAAATAAATGGCAAATATGTTTTAGAAACCTAAATGGTAGACAGCATGGGCTTATTAGTTTTATTTTCTTGGATTCAGCTTCTATATTCCAAATCAAACAAATAAATAAGCAAATGAGAATACACAAAAATATTAAAGGTAGATTAATAAAATAATATATGGAAAACATCCACCAAATCTCTTTAGCAGAAATTTAACAAATCACTAAAAATAAGTCTGTGAGTGAAAGTGCAGTTTATGATAATAGCCAGGTCTATAATTGTGCCATATGTAGGCAGTGTAATCAGCTCACTCTGAAGGCGACAATGACCACAAGCAGGAGGGCAGAGGCGTTGGGAAGTATTTTCTTCACAGGATGGAGGATTGTACATATTTTTGTAGAATATTTAAAAAATATAAATAGTAATGTAAAGTTTGTCGTGGTGTCAACTAGTCATACTCTGTTCTTTCTCTCTTGCACATTACTTTTAAGCATATATCAAGCCTTGATGGAACTCACTCAATTTAAAGATGAATAAAAAAGCAGAGAAGTTCCAATATAGGATTTGTGCAGACATATTTTGTAACAATTAAAAGGGATAAACCAAATTAACGGTATTTAAATACTCTTTGAAATAAAGATTTACTAGAAGAAAGAGAAAAAAAATTCTATGTAAGCTTTTCTGAATACTTTTAAAAGTTAAACAAAACATGAACCATATTAAAATGTGTAATATTAGAGTGTAAAAATGAGTTGATAATAAAGAGAGAAAATGAAAATCAAAATGGTAGACCAAAGAAAATAACATGAGTAAAAAATAGAAGCCATTCTAAAATTGAAAATATTATTATTACAAAAAGTGTTACTACTTAAAGCACTCAGAGATATGGAGAATAGAATCAAGAATAAGCAAACAAAATTAAATTGAAACAATAATAAAAGTTACTAGAGATAAATGTAATAGATATGTTGCATAAACAGTGGAATTTCAAACATAATAGGCATTCCTGAAGAGGTATAAAATAAAATTGAAAAACAGAAAAATATTCAATATATAATAAAATATTTTTTCTGAAAAATGAAAAACAAAACAAAACAAAACTGACTTTATATATCAAAGTGCTATTTACCAGAAAATAAACACTAATGAATAGGCAAATATAAATATATTTAAGTGTAATTATTGTATTGCAAAGATATCCCCAAGCCCTATAATTATTCTGATGGAAACAGTAAATTTCAAAATTCAAAAGTATCAGACTCAAACCAGAAATCTCTTAAGATTTCTTAACATGTCTTAAGATCTTTTAAGAGGACCACACACACACACATAAATGATCAATGTGTACAGAGAGCTGTGAAAAAATGAATGTAATCTAAGCATTCTTAATGCATCTAGAATGTTGTCTAGGTGGAAAAGGAAAATATTATAACATGCATCAAAGTCAATATTTTTATTATTTGTAATATTGACTAATTTTGTTGTATAATTTTTTGAGTATATATATTAATGCCTTTGGGAACCAAGACTTTCAGGGTAAGAGAAAAAGTCTACATATCTAAGATCAAACAAGTTAATTAAAATGCTGCAGTCATAAACCTGAGTTTGGAATATCAGAATAAGCTCTAGAAATATTTCTCTTTTAAGTAAGATATATTTCTCAGCTTTATCTACAGAAAAGGATTGCAAATAAGAAGAACTCAGTAGCAATGAGCCCCCCTAATGCTCACATATGGTCTCTAGATGCCATCTTTCCCTAAAAGGAGTCACATATCTTTTGATAAATGACCAATTTCAAACCTTTTGCTGGAAATATACCAAATAAATTTGTACATCTTTTATTACTAGGAAACAGGGAGTCCATCAAAGGTAACTGAGAGGCTCCCTCTTTCCAAATATGGGTCAATTGAGCATAATGAAAATAATAACTGAAAGGATTGAAACACAGAAAATATGTGTGTGTGTATGAGAGAGAGAGAGAGAAAGAGAGGGAGAGAGAGAGAGAGATACATATACATACATAACCACACACACACAGTTTCTCATTGGTCAGTGATGTTAGGTACTCATTCAGTGTTCTGAAAACTGGCAAATAATCTGTTTTACATCTATAAATTGTTGCCTGGTGTAAAAAAATTGACAAGAAGAAGTTTTTCTTTATTGAAGCATTATAGCTAATAAGGAATAATATAATTAGAGTATCAGTTTTTTATAAACCTAGTGAAATAATGGAAAAAATCATCAGGGCTGATAACATCAGTAAATGAGAGAAAACTTGATATTTTACCAAAATAATGAGGTTGAGTCATATCCAACTTCCAATTTACAGAAAATAGTGGAGATAGAAGGCAAGCAGGAGTATTAATATACAAAGAGATGAAGTCAGAAAAATCCAAATCAAAACAAGCAAACAAAGTTGAAAGGACAAAATTTAAGTTTTTTTCACAAATAAATTATAAGAAAATAAAAGAGAATAGGGAAAAGGTAAGAACTGATAAATGAATTTAGTAAAGTTGCTGGATACAAAATCAATATACCAAAATCAATAGTATTTCTATATGCTAATAGCAACCAACTTGAAAAAGAAATCAATAAACCAATTCTATTTACAATAGCTACAAAAACCCCCAAACCAACTTTGTACCACAAAATAAAATTCACTAAACAAGTGAAAGATCTGTACAAGAAAAACTATAATGTACTTATGAAAGAAATTGAAGAGGACACACATACAAAAATGGAAAGATATCCCATGCTCATGGATTGGAAGAATTAAAATCATTAAAATTTCATAGTACCCAAAGCAATATATAGATTCAGTGCAATCCCTATAAAAATAGGATTTCTATTCTTCATGAGAATAAAATAAAACAATTCTAAAATTTGTATGGAACCACAAAAGACCCTGACTAGCTAAAGCAATCATGAGTAAAAAGAACAAAGCTGGAGACAAAACACTATCTAACTTCAAATTATTCTACAAATCTATAGTAACCAAAACAGCATGTTACTGGCATACAACAGACACATAGACCAATGAAACAGAATGGAGAAGACAGAAACAAATCCACATATTTACAGCCAACTCATCTTTTCAGAAAGGTGCTAAGAACATACATTGAGAAAAGGACATTCTCTTTAATAAATGTTGTTGGAAGAAACTGGATATCCATATGCAGAAAAATGAAACTTGATCCTGTCTTTTACTATATAGAAAAAATCAACTCAAATGAAATAAAAACATAAATATAAGATCTGAAAGTATGACACTACTAGGAGAAAACATTGGAGAAATGCTATAGGACATTGTTCTGGGTAGAGTTTTGCCTCAAAACACAGGCAACAAAAGCAGAAATAGACAAATGGGATTACATCAAGCTAAAAAGCTTTTGCACAGTAAAGGAAAAATTAAGAAACTGAAGAGACAAGCTACAGAATGGGACAAAATATTTGCAAACTATCCATCTGACAAGGGATTAATAACCAGAATATGTAAAAAAAATCAAACAACTCAATAGCAAAAACTAAATAACCTGATTAAAAAATGGACAAAAGACCTAAATATATATTTCACAAAAGAAGACATACAGATGGTGCAGGTGTATGAAAAAAAATGCTTGACATCATTAATCATCAGGGAAATACAAATCAAAACCACATGGAGATACCATCTCACTCCAGTTAAAATGGGTTTTATACAAACAGAATAATATAATGGATGCTGAGAACAGGGAACACTCCTTTACTGTTAGTGGGAATGTAAATTAGTACAGCCACTATGGGGAACAGTAAGGAGGTTCCTCAGAAAACTATAAACAGAACTACCTTATGAGCTAGCTATCTCACTCCTGGGAAATATATATACAAAAGAAAGGAAGTCAACATATCAAAAAGATATCTTCACTCCCATGTTTATTGTAGCACTAGTCACAATAACCAAAATATAGGATAAACCTAGGTGTCCACTGGCAAACGAATGGATAGAAAAATGTGGTACATATGCACATGGAATATTATTTGGGCATTAAAAAGAATGAAATCCTGTTATTTGCAGCAAGATGGATAGAACTGGAGGGAATTAAGTTAAATAAGCCAGGTACAGAAAGACAAATATTGCATTTTCTAACTCATGTGGGAGTGAAAAAGTGGGTCTTATAAAGGTATAGAGCAGAAAGGTATTTACCAAAGGCTGGAAAGAGTAGGGGATATGGGGGAGAAGAGAAGAAAGGATGGTTAATGGGTACAAACATACAGCTGGGTAGAAGGAATATATTCTAATAGTAGATAGCACAGTAGAGAGATTATAGTTAACAGTAATTTAATGTATATTCCAAAATAGCTAGAAGAAAAGAATTGTAATGTTCCTAATACAAAGAAAAGATAAATGGAGGAGGTGGGTATCCCGATTACCCTTATTTGATCATTACACATTGCAAACACATTGATATCATACATTGTGATATCAAAATATCACATGAACCCCCCAAAATATATGCAGCTATTATATATATATATTCCATGTATATATGTATGTTAACCAAAATAAATATGTGACCCTTGTGAGTATATCTTGCTTTGAACAAATTAAATGTAAAGAGAGGGAAAAAGTGAACAGACTAATGAACAAAATATTTTTATGGGATAATTGGGGGAATGTGAAAACTGGTTAAATTTTGGATGACAATGTTTTATTTTGGTGTGATTATAATATTGTGGCTGTGTTTTAATATCTGAACATACCTGTAAAATATAGAATGACACAATGACTTAGATTGATTTCACAATAGTTGGGGGGTAGGATACTTGCAGTGGGAATTGTATGGTGATACAGCTACAACAATGGGTGTGAACTGATGATTATGGTAGCTGGGTAGGGGTATAAAGAGATCCACTTTGTCTTCTCTTTAAATTTTTGTATTTTAAATTTTTTCATAATATAATATTGGCGAAATCAGAAGTTTTCCTTTATAACAAGTAACAACATTAATGGAAAGAGTTTTCTAGTTAAACACAGTGAATTGCACAAAACATTTATCTCTACTCTCTCTAGAATCCCATTTAAGTGACAGTAAAAAATGAGAAGTTATTAACTCACAATGACAGAACAACAGGATGGGCTCTAAGGGATGCAAACAATATTGCAGTCTATGGATAAAAATGGGAAGAGTAGTAAGAGACTGGCAGAAAAGAGCATTAAGTTCTTGTAGAGAGGTTGCACCACAGATCCATATCAAAAGGACTCAGGAGTTAGAGTTGAGAAAAGCAAGAGTGAGGGTAGAATTGAGAACAGGAGGATTTTATGAGGAGCAGCTATAAGATCCCCTCTATTGGCTGTACCTTTCACCTTTGTAAAAGGCAGATTACGCTCTGGAAAAATTCTACCAGCAAGGCTCTGGATCCAGAGATGCCAGACAGACATGGTAGTTGTGCAGTATTTAAAACAAGGAATTTGAGGAAAGGTGAGACTGCCCAGCGCTCTATTCCTCACTTGATTCACAGAGTTCTGGCAATCAGGTTTATTCTGCATCACTTAAGGGTGACCTTGAGGGCCCTCTCAGCAGGAAAAGTGTGATAAAAAAATGCCTGTGGAGAAATGCCTGTTCAGAGAAGGATAGTGGAGATGCTGAAATAGTGCTCAGATGACCTCAGAATGCCAGATGGGAAGAGAACTGGACACATTCTCACATCCACTCCCTCTCTTGAGAGACTATGAAGGGTATTTCTTCCTGGAAACAGTCTTGGATTGCTGTTCATCTCTGAGCTGTTAACTCCAGGACCTCAGGAAACCATCCTTAGGCAGCCCTTCTTTAAGTGGGGGATAGGACTACTGTCTCTCTTTGTCCCAGACTGAGTATTTCTCTTTTTTCTGCTTTATGTCCAGCCCCACCCCACTGCTACCTCCACCTGAAGCTGAGGTTCAGGCAACTGTGCCTGAGAAGTAGAGAAGGGCATGCACTGGGGCTCAGGTTACTCACCCTGGCTGCTGTCCCACACTGCCCTTCCACTCGCCTCTTGCAGGAGCCCAGAATGTCTGTGCTAGAGGGACTGAGTTTTATGCCACTGCATGGGGACACCTTGGCAGAAGTGCCTATCTTCAGGGAAGGCTAGGCTTGGGCCACAGAGGAGTCATTCCACCCAGGTCCCTGGAGAATAGGAAAGTTAGGGCTGGCTTTGGAGTAAGGAATAAGTGTCTAGAGAAACTAAACCATAAGAGGGAGAGAGAGACCAGAATCACAGATTCTACAATCTCCCACCAAGTTTAAATTATTTGTTCAGACTATCAGCTTCAACAGCTCATCTGAATGTGAGATCCATTCAGGATGATACTGCTGAAGCCTGCTGGAGAACAGGCCACAGGATGAGTCCTACAGCAGCTTGTAGTCTTTGCAGAGGGTAGGGATATGGCGTGATGTAGTTGGGGGCCCTCTGGTGGCCTACCCCAGCCTAAGGCAGAAAGGAAGGCTTCCTAGAGGAAATAGAGAGGGAACAGACTCTTTAAAAGCCCAAAGACCAGGTGCTAAGCCCTCAGCTCTCATTCTGGGACAAGACACCAGGCCTGTGAGCTTGAAACCCCAGAATGGGGCTAGAAGTTTCTGCCCACATTCCTAGCTTGCAACTGGACTGCTGAATCACACAATATTAAATGGGCGTGAACATGGACAATGGAAAGAACATGAACTACAGTGCCAGTCAGACTTAGATTTAAATTGTCTATTTCTCAACACATACAAGCTCTCTCTCCAGCCTTTCTTAATTCCTAGATACTCCATGGTATACATATACCACATTTTATTAATCCACTCATGTATTGATGGTCACCTGGGTTGTTTCCGCAACTTTCATTACTTTTCATTGTGAATATTCCATTGTATGGATATACTACATTTTGCTTATTCATAATCAGTTGATGGACATTTCGGTTGTTTCCTCTTTTTGTCTATTATGAATAATGATGTGATGAACATTTATAATGTATTTTTCTGTGGACATGTTTTCTATTGTTCTTGGGTATATACTTAAAAGTAGTATTGCTGGGTCATGTGGTAACTCTATGTTTAACATTTTCAGTAACCACTGAACTGTTTTCTAAAGTACCTACAGAATTTCATACTACCACCAATCTACGAGGGTTCCAACCTCTCCATATCTTCACGAACACTTGAAATTGTCTGCCTTTTTGATGTTAAGAGTCATCTAGTGGATATGAAGTAAATCTCATTACAATTTTAATAAGCATTTCTCTAATAAGTAATGATGTTGAGTATCTTTTATGCACTTATTGATCATCTGTATATATTTGGAGAAACATGATTTGCCAATATTTTCTCCCATTGTGTGAGTTGTCTTTTTACTTTCTTGATGGTGTCCTTGGGAACACGAAATGTTTTAATTTTGATGTTCAATTTATCTATTTTTTCTTTTGTTACTTGTGCTGTTGGTATGATGTCTAAGAAATCATTATCTAATCTAAAGTGATGAAGATTTCCTCCTGTGTTTTTTTCTAAGAGATTTATAGTTTTACCTCTTACATTTAGGTCTATGATCCACTTGTAGTTAATTTTTGTATGTGGTAGAGAGGAAGGGTGCAACTTCATTATTTTGCATATGACTATCAAGTTGTTCCTAGTTGTTGAAAATTCCATTGAATTGCCTGGCACCCTTGTCAGAAATCAACTGATGGGTTCATTTCTAGACTCTCAATTTTAATCACTGATCTATATATCTATCTATCTTCATGCCAGAACCACAATGTCCTGAGTACTGTAGCATTGTAGCAAATTTTGAAATCAGAAAATGTGCGTCCTCTACCTTTGTTCTCCCCTTTTAAGACTGCTTTGACTATTCTGGGTTCCTTGTATTACATGAAATTTAGGACTAACTTATCAATTTCTACAAAAAAATAAAATTAAATTAAAAAAGCAGTTGGGATTTTAATAGGGATTGCATTGAATCCATAGATCAATTTGCAGAGTACTACTGTCAACTATGTGATTTGCAAATATAGTCATGCACCATATAATGACATTTAGGTCAATAATCAACCACATATATGACGGTGGTCCCATAAGATTACGATAGAGCTGAACAATTCCTTTTACCTTGTGACACTGTAGCCATTCTAAGTTCCTAGCACAATGCATTACTCATGTGTTTGTGGTGGTGCTGGTATAAACAATCCTATTGTGCTGCCAGTCATATAAAAGTATAGCACATACAATTATATACAGTACATACTTCTTAATGACAATAAACAACTATGTTACTGGTTTATGCATTTATGCATACTTTTAATTGCTTTTTTAGAATTTACTCTTCCTTCTACTTATACAAGAAAAGTTAATGTAAAACATCTTTAGGCAGGTCCAGAGGTATTCCAGAAGGCATTTTATCACAGGAAATGATAGCTGCATGAGTGGTATTTCCCCTGAAAACTTTCTAGTGGGACAAGATGTGAAGGTAGAAGACAGTGATATTAATGATTCTGATCCTGTAGATGCCTAGGGTAATGTATATGTTTTAGTTTTTTAACAAAAAAAGTTTAAAAGGTAAACAAAAAACTAAAAAATAGAAAAAAGCTTATAGAATAATACAAAGAAAGAAAATATTTTTGTACAGCTGTATAATATTTGTGTTTTAGGCTATTAGAAGAGTCAAAAAGTTTTTAAAAAGTTTTTAAAGTTACAAAGTAAAAAAGTTAAATAAGCTAAGTTTATTACTGAAGACAGAAAAAAACTTTTAAAATAAATTTAGTGTAGCCTAAGTGTACAGTGTTTACAAAGTCTACCCAGTAGTGTACAGTAATGTCCCAGGTATTCATGGCCATTCACCATTTACTCACTGACTTACCCAGAGTAACTTCCAGTCCCTGCAAACTCTATTCATGGTAAGTGCCTGATAAAGGTGTACAGTTTTTTAATCTTTTATACTGTGTTTTTATTGTACCTTTTCTGTTTAGATATGTTTAGATACATAAATACTTGCCATTGTTTATAACTGCCTATAGTATTCAGTACAGTAACATGCTGTACAGGTTTGTAGCCTAAGTGCAACAGGCTATACCATATATCATCTAGGTTTATGTAAGTACATTCTATGTTTGCACAACTACAAAATTACCTAACAATACACGTTTCAGAATGTATCCCCAGCACTAATGACTATTTTCTTCTAGTTTGTGGCCTGTATTTTCATTCTCTTACCAGTGACTTTTGAAGGGCAGAAGTTTTTAATTTTGACAAAGTCCATTCTATTTTCTAAAAAGGAATCATGGTTTTGGGCAGGTGTTTTCCAAAGTTTTCTTTGTAGAAGTTTTGCATATTTGTTGGTTTCCCCCCCAACCCTTTGGCTACTATTGTAAATGGGAGTTTCTCTTCCACTGTATCTTCTATTAGATAATTTCAAACCATTGTGTAAAATGCTGGCTTCAGTATTGGGATATAAATACTTTTTAAAGAATATATTACTCAATTCCTAGTTTATTCAGTGCTTTCTTTTGCTTAGTAGTGTGATGAAGTTTTTCTGCCAAACTATTTTCTAAAGTAGCTGGATGATTTTACATTTCACCAGCAGTGTATGAAAGTTCCATTTGCTCCACATCCTTGCCACTATTTGATATAGCCAGTCTTTTTTTATCAGAGCCATTTAAATAAATGTATAGTGATATCTTACTAATCACTTTTAATTTGTATTTCCCTAATGAAATAATGGTGTTGAGTATCTCTATTCAAGTGCTTATTTGCCCTCTATGTATTTTCTTTGGTGTTTGTTCTAGTCTTTCAATCCAGATGCCTTTTATTTTTATTTTTGGCCTGTGTGCATTGGTAGCACAATACTGAATAAAAGCAGCAAAAGTAGACATCCTTGCCTTGTTTCAGACCTTCACACCTTAACCACTCACCAGTTTTCTCCTGTTTCGGGCGCGTCATCTGTTAAGGACCGCTCACAAGTTTTCTTGTTTTTCACTGCAGTTATAATGATTTAAATAACATGCAGTTTGCCCAAAAACGTGCGGTCCCTGGCGTATGTCTTAGAGATTTCTATGCGGTACGAAAGGTGTTAAGAGGAAAGCATTTAGTCTTTCACCATTAAGTATAATATTATCTGTAGATTAATCATAAATGCCATTTAGGGTTTATTCATAAATGCCCATTAGGGTTTAAGATTCAGGCAGTTCCCTTCTATTTCTAGTTCACTGAGGCTTTTTATTAGTAATGGACATTGAATTGTGTCAAATGCTTTTTCTGCATCTATTTAGATAATGGTATGTTTTTTCTTCTTTAGTGGGTATGTGCATATGGTAAATTCCACTGATTTATTTTTGAAATTTAAACCAATTCTAAATTCCTAGGATTAACCCCACTTGGTCATAATGTTGATATGTTCATATATTGTGAGATATTTTTCCCTAAAAAATTTCCTTGAAATTTTTGCATATATTTTCATGTGGGATATTACTGTGCTGTTTTTTCTTTCAATGTCTTTGTCTGATACTGGTATCAAAAATGCTTGTCTCATAGAAAGAGTTAGGTGGTATTCCCTTCTCTTAAATTTTCTAAAAGAGTCAGTGTGAAATTTATAATAATTTTTACTTAAATGTTTGAAACAATTCACCAGTGAAGTCATTTAGGCCTGGAATTGTCTTTTTGAAAAAGGTTTTAGCCTACAAATTCAAATTCTGCAACAGAAACAGCACCATTCAGGTTTTCTGTCTTCTTGACTAAGCTTTGGTAATTTGTATCATTTGTGAAAGTTATCCATTTTATCTGAGTTGTCAAATTTAAAGGCATAAATTTGTTCATAATACTCACTTAATTATTTTAATATCTGTAGAATCTACAGTGATGTCACCTCTCTTTCCTGATATTGTCAATTTGCATCTTCTCTTTTTTATTCTTGATCAGTCTGGCCAAAGGTTTATAAATTTTATTTATCTTTGCAAAGAACCAGCTTTTGGTTTCAGTGATTTTTCTCTATCATTTTTGGTTTAATTTCATTGATTTATGCTTTAGTCTTTATTATTCCTTTCCTCTGCTTACTTTGGAATGAAGTTGCTCTTTTTTCCCTAGTTTTCTAAAGTGGAAGCTGAGTTCATTAATTGAAACCTTTCTTCTTTTCTAATATAAGCATTCAGTGATGTAACATTTCCCCTAAGTACTGCTTTAGCAGCATCCCACAAATTCTAAAATATTCTTTCATTTTCATTCAGTTGAAAATATTTTTCTAATGTCCTTTTTGGTTTTTACATACTTATTTAGAAATGGGTTAATTTCCAAATATTAGGAGATTTTCCAGATAACTTTCTATTGTTGGTTTTTAATTTAATGCCATTGTAATCAGAGAATATACTTTGTATTGCTTAAATCTTTTAAATTTCTCAAGCCTTACTTTATGGTCCGGAATGTGGCCTACCTTGATAAATGTTCTGTGTATACTTGAAAAGAATGTGTATTCTACTGATATTGGATAGCATTTTATACATGTCAGGTCAAATTAGTTGATAGTGTTGTTCAAGTCTATATACTTGCTGATTTTCTATCTACTTGTTCTGTTATTACAAAGAGAAGAGTATTAAAAGTCTAACTATAGGTCAAATTTGAATTTATCTATTTCCTGTTTCAGTTCTACCAGTTTTGCTTCATGTAACGATTGTCTGACTCCTTTATCATTGTAACACTAACTTCTTTATCCCTGCTAATATTCTTTGCTCTGAAATATACTTTGATATTAATATAACTATTTCAGTTTTACTATGGCTAATGTTAGCATGGAAAGTTATTTTATATCCTTTTACTTTAAACCTATTGTGTCTTTATACTTAAGATGTAATTTTTAAAGGCAATAAGTAACTGAGTTTTGCTTTTTATCCAATGTGGCAATCTCAGCCTTTTAATTGGAGTATTTAGACCATTTATATTTAATATAATTATTGATATGGTCAGGTTTAAATCTATGATCTTGATATTTTTTTCTCAATTATTTTAGTGGTTGTTTTAGGGTTTATAGTAAACATCCTTAACTTACCACAGTCTGTCTTCAAGTAATATTATACTTACTTCATGTATAAGAACCTTATAACAGTATAGATTTCTCCCCTCCGGCCTTTATGCTATTGTTGTATTTTAGTTATACATTTGTTATCATCCCCATAATACATTATTATTATTTATAAAATTATCTTTTAGAGATTTAAATCAGAAGAAAATAATAAGAAAAAACATCATACATATTTACTCTTGTAATTATAATTTCCAGTGACCTTCATTCCTTTATGTAGATCTGTTATTCCATTTGGTATCATTTTCCTTCTGCTTGATGAACCTCCTTTAACATTTCTTATAGTGCAAGTTTGCTAGTGATGAATTTCTTCAGCTTTTGTATATTTGACTTCTTCTTCTTTTTTTTTTTTTTTTTCTGAGACAGGCTCTCACTCTGTTGCCCAGGCTAGAGAGCCATGGTGTCAGCCTAGCTCACAGCAATCTCAAACTCCTGGGCTCAAGTGATCCTACTGCCTCAGGCTCCTGAATAGCTGGGACTACAAGTGCTCACCACCACACTGGGCTAATTTTCTATTTTTAATAGAGACAGGGTCTCACTCTTCCTCAGGCTGGTCCTGAACTCCCGAGCTCAAGCAATCCTCCCGCCTTGGCCTCTCACAGTTCTAGGATTACAGGCATGAGCCATTACGCCCCGCCAGCTTTTGCATATTTGAAAATATCTTTATTTCACCTTTGTTTTTAAAATATATTTTTGCTGAATACAGTATGCTCAGGTGACACGTTTTTTTTCTTTTAGTGCTTTAAAGATGTTGCTCAACTTTGCTCTTGTTTATGCTGTTTCTGACAAGAAATATATCATTCTTATCTTAGTTACCCTGTATGGAAAGTGTCTTTTTTCTCTAGCTGCTTTTAAGTTTTCTCTATCAATGGTTTTGTGCAATTTGATTATGATATGCCTTAGAGTAATTTTCTTATTGTTTCTTATTTTTGGAATTCATTGAGCTTCTTGAATCTGTGGACTTATGGTTTTCCTTAATTTTTGAAAATTTTAAGCCATTATTTCTTCAAATATTTTTTCTGTCTCCCATCTCTTTTCTCTTTCCAATTACATGTTTATTTGGCCACTTGAAGCTATCCTTACAGCTCACTGGTGCTCTTTTCATTTTTTCTAAATTATTTTTATCATTTTGAATAGTTTCTATTGCTATCTATGTCTTCAAGTATAGTAATCTCTTCTTCTGCCATTAATCCCATCCAGTGGATTTTTCATTTGACACATGGTAGCCTAATGAGAGTCTTTTTTATATCTTCCATGTCTCTGCTTAATTTTTGAACATACTGAATAAAATTAAAATAACTATTTTAGTGTGTCTGCCTGCTATTCTATGATCCATGTAAGTTCTGAGTTGGTTTTAATCAACTGATTGTCTTCATTATTTTTTGCATTTTCCTGCCTTTTTATGTGCCTATTAATCTTTGGAAGCCAAACACTGTGAATTTTACCTGTTGGGTACTGGATATCCTTGCACTCCTATAAATCTTGTGTTTTGTTCCCGGATGCAGTTAAGTTACTTGGAAACAGTCTGATCCTTCTGAGTTTTACCCTCAGCCAGTCTGAAGCAGTGTTCAGATTAAGGCTAATTATTTTATACTACTGAGCAAGACTGTCCTGAGTATTCTATTCAATGTCCAATGAACTACAAGATTTTCCAGTATAGCTGGTGAGATCAGGAACTATTCCTGGCACTGTGTGAGTGCCAGCGTCTATTCCTTCAAATCCTTTCAGATGGTTTTTCCTTTGGCCTTAGGTAGTTTCCTCATATGCATTTACAAAAACAGTAATACTTTCCTGAATACTTGAAGGGGACCCTCCACAGATATCTGCGGTTTTCCTTCTGTGCAGCTCTCTCCTCTCTGATAATTTGTCCTGAAAATTCTAGCCACCTTGGTTTACTTGGACTCTCAGTTCCATTCCTCAAATTAGGGAGTCTGTTGAGCTCAATCTGGGTTCCCTTTCCTTGGTCCATGGTCTGGGAACTGTCTTAAGGCACTAAGCTGGGAAATTACAGGGGACAACTCATTTGTTTTCCATCTCTCAGAGATCACTTCTTGATTGCCTGATCTTCAGTGACTTAAAAATCATTGTTTAACATATTATGTCTTTTAAAAAATTGTTTCAGGTAGAAGTACGAATTCAGTCTCTATTATCTCAAATGAGAAGTCCTAAATTTGTATTTTTACTTAGAAAGTCGACAAAATTCAAACTCAAAGTGAAATGTTGACAGTCTGAGAAAATAACCATTGAGTACTAACGGAAAAGAGATGTAAATAACTTCCTAATATTTAGCTCTGTTTAGCAGTATTACACTTCTTTGTTTACCAGCCTCATCGTATACTGATATAGTCAACATTATCTGTGTATTATCTGTGTATTTAATCCTCATGGGAAGCTCTGGATGACCTCTGATGACCTCCTAAAATGCTCCCTAATGGGGATCATTGTCGACATTCTTATAGAAAGGTAAGATCATGACAGGATTGTTGAGTACAGAGAAAGGAATATTGCTCAATTTTCAAGAACTTCTATGGCTACAACTCTTTTCTTCTCTCTGTCTGAATTAAGAGCTATAGTAAAAATTAGCAATCGTTTTTAGTAACACAGAATATCCTCAACAAGGTGAAGAAGGAGGAAAGGGTGTTACTTGGGATGAAGCTGGGAAGAATGTCTGTTGCCAAAATTCACAGTGACCAAATTTTACTCCTTGAATTGTGTTCTTCCCATGGAATTTTATTCTGGGGCCCTCAAGTGAGAAGCTCAAGGGCTCCCACCTCATGTTTTGATTTTCTAAGAACCAGAAAAAAAACCAAAAAAAACCTACTTGTCTCCCACCTACTAAAGATGTTGAGAATCAATTACCTGCTTGAAGCAATGGACAGGCGCTGGGACTGAACATGTTTCTTTTAGGTATTTGTCCCAGGTAAAATGACCTGTAAAGGAAATAGAAATCTCTATCACAGTCAACTTCCTAAAAAAGTGATTTTGGGATATAATCTACACTAAACATTAAGCCATCTGTAGACTAGTTCTGAGCATAAGAAAACTTATTTTCTTCCTGTTTGGGCTCAGGAGTAGTAGGGGGAAGAATCTAGGTGACCTGAGTGGATCATTTATATTAATATTTTAAAATCGTGGTCTGAAAGATGACCTGAGATGTTTTTCATGTTAGTTCCAAAAGTGACCTAAAATGCCAGACCAAGATATACCAGTATCTCAAAGAAGTGGCCAGAAAGCTCATGGAAAACAGAAGAGGTAGAAAGTGGGTGGGGAGATTCCTTTTGAATAACCTGACTCCTGGAGAGGTCCCTTATTGCCATTAAGTGACAGCTTTTAACACCCAATATGGTTAGATCCCACAATCTCAGCTCAGGAAGAATGAAGAAAAGGCTATCTAGAGACATGAGGTGAGAGGATTGAGGCAGGGGTTGGGGAGAGGTGGGAAGGAGACAGATGAGTGAGATTATACTTGAATCCTCACTCTAAAAACTGGACCTTTCTCCCCTTCCCCCACCCCAGTCCTATCCTAGCCACAGGTGCATTGCTCTGAGGTGTAAACTGACAAAGATCTGGTAATTTAGAGAAAAGTAGAACCTGGGAAGCATTTCTGATGATAGTAAATAAGAACAAATTGGGGAGTGTACAGAATCTTTTAGCCTCTTGAAGTGGTCTTAGAACCTCTCGAAGTTTGAAGAATATATACCGTGCTAGAGAAAAAATCTTTAAGGTGACACTATGCTGGGGCCAGGGAAAACATTTTAAGGGACAGGCTATTAAATACAGATCTTATTGGCTCAAAAAAGATTATCAAGTTTTTTATTTAAAGGTTAAAGCAATTACCAATCTCCCCCTAATACCCACCTAGAGGTGACCCCATGGTGGAGCAGGGAAGGTCCCAGAGAATCTCACAAGCTAAAACACTGTAGCAAACCAGCATTTCTTGAAGTTTCCTCTGTAGTGGAGCAGCACAGGGCCCCTTTGGGCCATGCAAAAAGCACTAGATGCTGGGAATAAAAATGAGTCACTAAATGATGAAATCTAAATCACTCCAAAGATGATGCCAAGACTTTACACTCTATTGACTTTATAGCTTCTGTTTTAGAACTGGTTCCTTTCCCACCATCTTTAACTAAGCCTAATATTTTGGCCAGAAATCAGTCAGTTCTGAACCATTTTAGGAACTGACTGGTAATTAATAATCATGACTTAGTCCCTAGGGTAAGTGAGAATATTTCCTGAAGTCAAGATTTAAAGCGGTTATCAGAATTTAATGAAGATTTTGCTCCTGGCTGAGCGTGCCCTAAAGCAAGGGCTGAATACATTTCATCACTGTTTGTTGTCAAAAGAGAAAACATTAAAAATTATTGTTTCATCCTCACAAATGAAAGATTAAATCATACAGTAAGTCTTGGATTTCACCAGACTGAGAATCTTAAATTCTAGCATCTAGAGTAGAATTGTCCAATAAAACTTTGTGTTGACTGAAATGTTCCATATCTGTGCTATCTGATAAGGCAGCCACAAATACATAGCTACATGTAACTACTGAACACTTGAAATGTGGCTAGGGTAAGGAACAAAGTTTTGAATTTTATTTAACTTTAATTATTTGAAATTTAAATACCTACATGTGACTAACAGCTATTTTATCAGGCAGCACAGGTCTAGAGGTTTGGTCAGTCCTGAGTAATTGCTTGTACTAGCTTGAGTTCTTATCAAACGCACTCAAGAGAACTTGGTTTTAAGAATTATGGCAGCATCAGGGGTACCATAATAATTAGGGTATCAATAACAGTTCTCTATTACACATATCAACTATGGTAATCAATTCCTGTTGTAATGTACACAGGCCAGAAACCTCAGACCTTCTACCACTTAGGAAACACCCTATTACTAAATGAAGGAAAAGGAATCTCTTTGTTTAAAGCAGTCTACCCCACTGTGGTGGCTGACTGGCTTGACTCATACCTAGATTAGTATTTTCCTTTTATTTGACTGCTTGGGCTAAGACTTAGTCCCTTATTATCAGGTAAATTGCAAAATAAGATTAATTTTTATTGACTCAGTAAGAATACTTGAACACCTACTATAATGCCCATGATGAAGACAGACATCCTATGTCTGCCACATCTCCAAGAGCTAAAATAACCACAAAAGAAATAGGACAGGCAGCAAGATATAGATCAGAAGTTGGCAAACTTTCTGTAAAGGACAAGATAATAAAAATTGTATCTTTGTGGGCCATAAATCTATATTATAATTATTCAGCTCTGCCATTGTAGTGTGAAAGCAGCCATAGACAATATGTAAATTAATAAGCATGGCTGTGTTCCACTAAAACTTTTTTTACACAAATAGGCAGAGGGCTGGATTTGGCTCCAAATAGCAGTTTGCCAAACCCTTGGTATAAATCATTTATTTACAAATAGTACTCAGTTTTTCTCATTTCTTTAAAGAGAGTTCCGGGTCCCACTTTCAGAAGTTCTCATTGAGTAGGCTCCAAGTGTGGCCTGAGAATATGTATTTTTGAAGACTCTCTAGGTAATTCTGATTACACCTGTGTCTAGGAACTAACAGTGTAGCTAAAAGAATGTAACATTGGTAATCAAAAGATGTTGGTAAAAGTCTTGTTTCTATAGCTAACTATCTTGGGTAAATTACTTAATCCTTTTTCAAGCCTCAGTTATTCATCTAAAAGATGGAGACAATACCTATCTCACAAGATTATACACATTCTTAATTCAATAAATATTTAAATTCCTTCCAGGTAAGAAGAACTGTGTTAAATGTTAGGGTAATAAGATAGACATGGTTCCTAAGTTAATGGCACTTTCAGCCTAGAGATAAGTGGAGATATTAAATAAATAATAACAAATAATCTGCTATAATTATGATAAATTTAAGTTAATGAGGTAGTACATGTTGCCTTGAGAATGTAGAACAGGGAAATCTAGTTCATACTTGGGGTCAGAGATTACTGTGAAGATTAATATTAATAACTAATATAGGTATAATGTTTTATAATTTAAACATATATAATTTGAGTGTTTTCAATTAAACATTATAATTCAAAACATTCAAACATTATAATTTGAATGTTTTCAAATATTCATTCAACAGATGTTTATTTAGTATCCTTTATGTGCCATGCAGTAATGACAGGGGGGCCCCGTTCTCATGGAATTTACATTCTGGTATATGATGAGACACAACACATAAACAAATAAATAAATAAGGTAATAAGTGATAAGTACTTAAAAGGAATAAAATGAGGTGATGTGATATCTTAGTAAAGATATGGACAGAAAATCTACAGAGGAAATACTAGAGATGAGATTTTACAGATGAGTAAAAACCAGTCATCTCATTTATATTAATAATGCTTATGAAAGTGTTTTATAAACTCTATGCACATCGCATGATAGTTGCATTTATTATTAGGAAAAAAAGATTTCTGCCCTGAAGGGACTTACGGATGGCATAAAAGTACCTTTAAAAAATTAAAAGGTCCATAAAAGGTAAAGCACACGAGGTTACCTAGTTGAATGCATGAATCCCCTTCCCTAATATACATTAATTCGGCAAATATTTATTGAACACCTATTATATGCCAAGTCTGGTTCTAGGCATTGGTGATATATAGCAAATAATAATACAGCCAAAGTCTCTGTCCACATGGGGCTTACCTTCTAACGAGGAAGAGAGACAATAAATAAATAAATGCCAGTTCATCCAGAGGATAACAGAGACACCAGATAAATAATTATATAATTCCTGGCTCTTTTCAAATAAAGAAAAAAATAAAGCAAGGAAAGAGGGAAAGGTGGGTGTGCTATTTTAGGCAGGACGATCAAGAAAGGTTATCTTGATAAGGCAATATAAAAGTTGAGACCTGAATAGTTCCTCTAAATACTGCTTAAATACTTCCAATCATGGGACACTCACTATTTGGTTATCATTCAATAGTACAAATGGACAGACTAACCATTACAGTAAGCCAATGTCTGCCTTCTTTTAACCTCCATTGTTGGTCCTAGATATACTATGTCTATTCTCTCCCCAAATATGTCCCAAATCCATCAGCTATTCCTAATTTGACATGCTGACTACTCGTGCCTAGCTATTGTTTTGGTCACATTCCTTTATAAGAACTCTACTTTGTTCAACCTAAATGTGAAACCAAATTTCTAAGAGCAATAAAAATAATCAAAGTCTTTAGATCTGAAATCCTACTCCACTATTACTGTTCCATTGTTTATATATACCAAAATTTACATAACTTAGCAATAATATTTGTCATGTAAGTGTTTTCTAATTTTTTGATGTGTATCTTCATGCATACAACTTTGACCATTTTAAGATTATCTTCTTAGGACAAATCCCAAAGAGTGAGACTAATGGATGTAGAACATGCATATTTTAGATTCTGATACAATATATATCACCTTGTATATATCATCTTGTATGTATACAAGATATATATATATCTTTCCTCTAGAAAGATAATGCCAATTTTTATTCCTACCAAAATTGCAAGAGAATGTTTCCCACATCTTTGCTAAAACTGTGTTTTCACAATCTCTATAATTTTAGTAAATCTTATTAGTGAAAAAATGAAATATTGTTATACCTTTATTTGCAATTCATTGATTATTAATAAAGTTGAAGATCTTTTTAGGCTTATCAGCCAGTTTGTATTTTATTTTTGCCATTTTTCTGCTGAGGTATTCTTTTGTTTTCATACAGATTCTAAGAGTTCTTGGTAGGTTAAGGAAAAGTAACTAGAGGTATTTTTATTTAATAGAAATAAAGCATCCAGAGCAGGTCCAGAGTTCTTTTCATTGTACCACAGGTACCTCTGAAAGGACTTTAGTTAAGAGAAAGAGAGGATTAGTAAGGGAGAAGAAATCAAAGGCTTTTTTGAGGGTCCAGGAAGGTATTCCAAAATGAGAAAGGTTTGGATTTGGGAGGTTCACAGATACGGAATAACAATATTCAAGCTACAAAGGACCCTAGACATTCCTAAAACAAAATTTTGGCTTTCTTGGCCCCCTACCTTTGCCCATGTTATTCCTACTCAGTGACTAAAGCTCAGCAAAAATGCTACTTTCTCTGTAAAGCCATCTGACTTTTCCTGTTTCCCCAGAACAAATTCTACCATTTCCCTATGTCCTATAAAATCCTGTTTATACTTTTATTTTTATACTCATCACATTCTATCACTGTAATTATTATTTATTTATTTATTTTTGAGACAGAGTCTCACTCTTTGCCCGGAGTAGAGTGCCGTGGCGTCAGCCTAGCTCACAGCAACCTCAAACTCCTGGGCTCAGGCAATCCTTCTGCCTCAGCCTCCTGAGTAGCTGGGACTACAGGCACGTACCACCATGCCCGGCTAATTTTTTCTATATATTTTTTTTAGTTGGCCAATTAATTTCGTTCTATTTATAGTAGAGACGGGGTCTCCCTCTTGCTCAGGCTTGTCTTGAACTCCTGACCTTGACTGATCCTCCCACCTCGGCCTCCCAGAGTGCTAGGATTACAGGCGTGAGCCACCATGCCCGACCTATCACTGTAATTATTTATGTAAGTTCTTTACAAATAGGAGCTTTATTCATTTTTTTATATTCACTGTTTACCACAGTACATGAAATTTAATAGAGGCTCAATAAATGTTTTTGCGTGAATGAAAAGAAGAAGCACACAAGTAATAATCCTTGGATAATAATAATAATCCTAGTCCTTTCCTGGACTAGTAGTAAATCACACCTAGAATATAGTTCTGGGAGCTACACTTTGAGAGAAAGAACAAGCCAGAGCCTAAATGGTGACCTAGTGGACCTGAGGACCAGTTGAAGGAAAAATGAACAATTAGCATGAGTAAGAGAGCAAAGTCTCAGAGCCATTCCTCATCCATCTATCCAACAAATATTTACTGTGTATCAAAGCATCATGCTGGGTGCTGGAGATGCAACCATGATCAAAATATTACCCATGATCTTGCAGAGCTTCAGTCTAGCCAGGGACAGAGACTAAAAGAGTCCACTATATGATGCTGTGCTAAGTGCTACATTTGGAAAGACAGAGGGTGTTATCGGAACACCTAGAGCGCTTGCAGAAGGCTTCCCGAAGGAAGTAACCTTTAGGCTTTTAAGCTAAAGTGTAACAGGATAAGCAGGAGTCAAAGAGAAAGACTCTTTTGTTTGTTTCGGACAGAAATAAAAACATGTACAAAGGCTTAGAAGTGAGAAAAAACAGTTCTAAAAACTGGATCTTCTGGTAAGGTTGCAGGGTGGAGTTTAAAGAAAAAGTAGTTTAGAAAAGAGGTTGTAGATAAACATATACCACATTGTTGAGAAGAGGAAGAATTGAAGGGTTTGTAGTAGAATCGTAGGGGGTGGGAGGATAAGGCTGGAGCTAGGAAGACTAGTTAGGAAGCTGTTATAGTAATCTAGGAATGAGATGATGTTAACTTGAACTAGGAAAGTGACAGAGCAGCAAGCGAAAAGGCAGTTCCTAGACCTGCTTTCTAAAAACCAGAGGCCAATGAATAAAAAGTAGGCTAAACCTGTTCCATATGTCCCTAAAAGTTAGAAGTATAACTAATAGAAATTACAAAGAAACAAATTTTGGCCCAATATATATCTGTCTCAAGTCACCTGAGGAGGTTTTAAGTCCTCAACAACTTGAGGAGTTCAAGACAAGATATTTTAGAAGAAATTCAAAATGTCAAATTTTGAAATGCTGGGCTAGGGTAGATTATTTTAAGGTCTTTTCCAATTCTGAGATTCTACAGATGTACTGAATTTCATTTCAGTTTGATATTGGGGCTGTTCCTTATGATTGATGGGAAAAATGAAATATGCAGGATTAACTTATATCAAAGGATACTACTATGTGACCAATACTCTCACAAGGAAAAATATGCTTTCAAATATTAACATAATTTAGTAACTGATATGTTTTATGTTAAATTGAGTATCCATGTTTTACAAATGCCTGAAAACAATTAGGTTGTTTCCAATATGCTTTAATTTGTCATTGAACTACAAATGTTATTATCACTCATATTAGCAACAAAACCAAAAACAGGAGCAGCTACCACTGAATGTCTTCCATTTGCCTACACTGAGCCAGTCTATATTTGATATCTCTCACATTCATTACAACCTGAAAAATAGGTTTTATTCCCATTTTAAAGATGAGGAAATAGGCTCAGAAAGATTAAGTAATTTGCCTGAAATCACAAAACTGTTAAGTGGGGAATAGGAATTTGAACCAAGGCCTGTCTCGCTCCTATGTCCATACTTTTTCTACCACATACTAGCACCTTAGAAAGCTTGAGGAAAGTTTTAAGGAATCATAAAAAATAACTATCATTTACCAAGTGCCAGGCATCTTTACCTGCATTATTTCATTTCATTCATTTCTTCAGCTCACATTCATAGAATGCTTCACTTCAAAGAATGTCAGAAGATTTGACTTAGAGTAAAGTCTGAGTATAGCCGCTGAACAGAATGAAAATCATAATAATCCTCCAAAGTTGAAAAGTATTTGAGAGTTTTTAAGATGTTTTCACATCCATTAGCTCATGTAATCTTCTGTATAACCCTGTGAAGTAGGCAGAATGGGATTATTATCCCCATTTTACAAATAAGAAAACTAAGGATCAGAGTCACAAAGTTATTATGTGGCAGAATTGGCTCTCACAAAACCTAGGAGTTCTGACTCCTAATCTAGTGTTCTACAACTTTATGTTATCTTCTGTGTCAGTGGGCAATGGAAAGTAATATGTTATAGGAAGAAAAGGCAAGAGTAGGCAAATAGACAACGATAATAAGAGCTGAACACATATAAAGTTGTTATAATTAAATCTATAAAAATATTAATACTTAAAAATTGACAAAGGTATAAGGATATCACTATTTATGCAACACGTAGAAGGATTTTAAAAGACTCTAAGATGTTAAGAATGATGTTTATGTAGGAACCCTGAAAGCTCATTGAGAAATATTAGTACTAGTTTTATTCCTCAAATCTTAGTCCTGAAGTACACCAAACAGGGAGGAAAACAAAGTGTAGTATCAGTCTGACTTGTTACTGATAATATTTTAATATTTTGGTTTTTATTTAGTTAAGAAAGGTGGGAAATCTTTAGGTTTAATTTTAGTTCAATTTATCTTATGAGTAACATCTTTTGGGACAATCCCACCAAACACTGATTTATAGAAAGTGTGGGTTTATTAGTTCTGGATTCAGTAAACTGAAAGTTACTTCTTCTTGAGTTCAGTTCCTTTTCCTCCCTGTACTCTGTGTAATTAACCACCTCTCCTCACTTTTTGTTAGCCTGGCCTGTGGCCTTCTGATAAGTAAGACTTTACGTGACAGCTGAGATGAACTACAGGGGCCGATTATGCAGACAAGAGCACAGGATTCACTGATTTATGAGACAGAGACACATGGAATTCTTTTCCTAGTTGATTAAAACTAGTTCCAATCCCATTCCTAGTTTAGTAATTCTCCTCATTTAAAAGAAACCCAAGAAAAATATTTAATATCTTACCTAGCTCCAGGATGTCAGCAGCTTCTATTAAAGAAAAAAATGTTACAGCATTAAGTCATCATGACAAACATACCAAAATGATAGAAGGTGAAATTCTGGGGTAAAATAGGAGCGTGAGCATTTTTCTAGTCCAATCAGCTCATCTTGAAAGAATTTCTCAGTAGTAGTTGTAGAAGTACATGACCCAATTTTGCCTTATTTCCAAGACTAAACTTGTAAAAATGATGGAAAAACAGAGAGGCTAAGCAAGCGTGCCTAAAACTATGAAGGTATTTTGGGATTAACTATACTCAGAATCTAGGTTTCCTAATTTCTAGCTCAAAACAAAGAATATTACTTTTGATAGACAACCTTTGTAAACTGCAATATTTGCTTTTGATTTAACTAGTGAGTTATTTGTAAACTCAGACCTCTAAGAACAAAGGTTTTACGATAAGAGATGTCAAATAAAATTTTCCCATGCTAAATAGAGGGTTTTTTCCTTACCTTGATACTGGGATGCCGACTCTGACAGGTGACCATATTTATGTTTCCTAACATCATTCCAGTCTATCACTGCAAGAGGAGAGAAAATAGTCACGTGGAAAGAAAACAAAAGACTCAATATTTCTCCAATTTGGCAGTATGTATTGATAATTGTTTTACTAAAGTAATCCACTTCTGAGATTCTATTCTAAGGAAATAATCTAAAATGCAGAAAGGTTTTATTTTAAAACTTTAGCATTATTTACAATAACAAAAAAAGGGGGGAGGGAATATCTAAATGCTCAAAACAAAGACTATGATTCAGCAATTTAATCACTTGACAACGTATTTTGCAGTTGTTTAAATTTTACAAAGGCTAAAGAACAAATTGGAAAATGTTTAAGTTATAACGTTATCAGGTAAAATATGGGAACAAGAATTATATTCATAGAATGATCACAACTATGTAAAAAAACTAAAAACAAATAGCACCCTGTTATGGATTGCACTGTGCCTTCCAAAACTTAATGTTGAAGTCCCCATTCCCCAGTACGTCAGAATGTGACTGTATTTGGAGAAATGGCTTTTAAAGAAGTAATTAAGTTAAATGGGGTCCTTAAGGTGGTCCCTAACCTAGTATGACTGGTGTTCTTGTAAGAAGAGAAAATTTGGACCTAGATAGATACAAAGAAAAGATGAGGTAAAGATAGATGGAGAAGATGGTCATCTATACATCAAGGAGAGAGGCCTCAGAAAAAAAACAAAAAACAACCCTGCCAACAATTTGACATTGGACTTCCTGTCCTCAGAACTGTAAGGAAATAAATTTCTGTTGTTTAAGGCACCAGTCTGTGGTATTTGTTAGGGCAGCCCTAGCAAACTAATACAACCCCCAAGGATTATCACTAGAAAGGAAATGGAAGTAAACACAGCAAATATAAATGATTGGTTATCTTTGGGTTGTGGTACTTGGTTTTCCACCCTTTCTACTTTCTAGTCTTTTATATTTTCAAATTTTTTTTGAAAGAGGATAGATTATTCATATAATGGGAACATATTTTCCTTGTTTGAAAATTTAGATTCATCTATTGACCCTACCACTTTCTCGCCATCAATCACCTAAGCATGTCTTCACTTAACTTCTTGCCCCGCTCAGATTCCATGGTCCCTCATTAAAATCATTCCCTGACAAACACTCTTAACTCTCTCCCACCTCTTTTTTGTCAAACTTACCTTAGTAAAGCTTCAGTCTTAACTCTAATTAAAGCCACTTATCAACTTACATTGTGCCTACCCCAGCAGCTCACTAGTGCTGAAGAAAAACAAATGCAAGCTTACTGGTCTCACTTTAAACTCATGGCCGTAATTCTCAAATCCACTTTACACTGCCTAGAAATCATACCGCATTTCCCCACTGTTTACTTTTTCACTTTCTAAAAAAAGTTTCATATCTTTTTCTCTCTCCTCAAACTCCAAATATTCTCTCCCCAACTTCACTCTTAGGGGATGACTTTAATTCAGGATTCACTGAGAAAACAGAAATAAGGGTAGGACTCTTCCACTAATTTCATGAAGATAGAGACTTGATCTTGCTTAGTGGTGAATCTCCAGTGTATAATATAGTAGCAAGTGCTCAGTTAATGTTTGGTGAATGAATTAATCTACTCATTCATCATTCTTGCTGGACTTCTCTCTTGTTACTGTGAATGAAGTGTCTCTGTTTTTATCAAAAGCCAGAGGTAACTTATCTGTAAATAGATGTTTATTTGGTGTGTCCATGGGTGGAAGGAGAGTCATTAACTTCCTATTCTGCCTTGTTGCTGACCCTGCTATCAAGTATTCTCTTTCTTTTTTTTTTTTTTTTTTTTTTGAGACAGAGTCTCACTCTGTTGCCCGGGCTTAGAGTGAGTGCCGTGGCATCAGCCTCGCTCACAGCAACCTCAAACTCCTGGGCTCGAGCAATCCTCCTGCCTCAGCCTCCCGAGTAGCT
>CAUYPO010126476.1:0-47045 GCA_963574435.1 Cheirogaleus major | reverse complement strand
TGCTGCTCTCACTACCCTTACCATTTTTAAACAACTTAACCATTCGAGACCCCTTTTACCTGTCTGGATTAAATCAGGGGTGTTTAATGTGGAGCCCATGGCTTTGAGCAAATTTGTGGATGGGATTATATATATATATATGTGAAAATATCCCCTAAAGTTCTATGTAAGCTCTTAGATGGGGTTTTGAGGCAAGAGAGTCCATAGATTTCTTAGATTTTCAAAGGCTGCATGACCCTAAAGAGTTTAGAAACCTCTGAATTGAATGATCTATCCATCTCTACAAGTCCTTTCTAGGAAAAAAAGAAAAGAAAAGAAAATTCTAATTGTAGTTTATTAGTGAGCTTAGCTCTGCTCATAGAGTGTGGCATTTGGGGTTCTTGAAAGATTGCAACAATCTCTTTAAAAGTTGAGTTTGTAAACCATGGAAACAGGTGTGAACCACTGTTGGGTGACCCTGCGGCTTAACCTTCACTTCTTGTACTTTCCAGGGTCCGGATGGATGAATCATTTGACTTGAGCATCAGCTGCTCAGCCCAGGGAGCCGGCTTTGAGAGACATTGCCTGTTTGTTTGGTGTTAGATGCCTGTTCCTGACCTAAGGGAAACTTAAGTAATGGCCAAACACCAAAAAAGTCAAAAAGAATGTCCAACAAATATAAAAATTAACTAGCCAAATTAAAGCAAATGAACAAACAAAAATAACAGCTGTTATCTCAGATTCTTATGCTATTTGCCATTGCTGTTTTGTTTCTTTTTTCCCTTTACCAGTATTTCAGTCAGTTTTTCCCTATAGTTTGTATATCCACAAGATATATAGGTGTGATGCACATGTTTGGTGACTTAAATTGCAGTTTGGGGCTAACATGTCTGATGCTTATAATGACCATAACAAGGACTCCTGGATTAAGAGGCAGTAAAGTAGAAGGTGCTTTAGAGTAATTTACACACAGCAGGGACAAAAATTGAGGCCTGAGGCTGGGACAGTATGTCCCAGTTTTTATTTACCTAAGCTCTTAGGTCTGGGATCTGGCCGCAACTACTATAACAGATAAAGTGGAAATTACACCTGGGCTCATATGTAGTCATGGAATCTCCAGGAAGAAGTTATGATACATGACAATTCAGAAATAGTCATCAGAGACCCAGCAGACACACCAGCCTGCAGAGCTCATATTTTAGCCATTGCAAATTTGTATTTGGGTTTCGTAAAGAGCTGAAATACAAGTTTGCATTCTCCATTCAAGTAGATTCCATTCATGATGCCATATTTATTTAAAAAAAAACCCATTTTGTACTGTGTGTTTATTTCCCAGTCGACCCAGGATGAGTGCAGGTACTTAAAAAGTATTTGTCGATGTAAAAGTCCCTTGCATCAGGGATGATTGGTAGACGAGTCTTCATTGTTCCATTTTCTTTTCTTTTTTTTTTATTTCAGCATATTATGGGGGTACAAATATTACGGTTATGTATATTCCCCATTGTTCCATTTTCTTATTGCACAGAGTTGACGCATCCAATACAAAAAGTATTCCAAGATCGTGCAAAATAAATCTATTTCTTGCTTTCTCATACCTCTACTTCTCTTTCTCATAGATCCTGTTACATCCATATATTTTTATTTTTCATAGTTGAAACCCTTTAAGAAGTGTCAGGCAATAATTTTGTGTTATGAATATTAGCCTGTTCTACCACAAGTTGTGTGTGTGAGCATGTTTGTGATTTTATGATTCTGATAAATGTGCAACAGGCAGAAGAAGACTGTGTTTTTTTTTTTTTACAAAAGTAAAAATGAGGGAGAAGTTCTATAAAATTGGAATCAATGATAAACTTTGGAAATTATAAAGCTTGGATTTCTCTTTGGCTTTGGAAGAAGTGTATTTAAAACAAGGCTTTTCAATTGGTGGATTTATTTGCTGATTAAAGTATTCTAGAATGAACCACTTACCTGTAGGACAATTGAGTCTGGTAGATGGAGAAAAGTGGCCAATATTGTGAGGCTTCTGCTGGCTCAAATGGCAATCCTGTAGCCCTTTCAATGGTGTTATATGGTGGTGGATGGTCTCCCATCAAAGGAAATTGGAAGTGGTTTAATTTTTTCTTGTTTTTAATTTCAGAACATTATAGGGGTACAAACGTTTAGGTTGCATATATTGCCTTTGCACCGCCTGAGCCACAGCTATGCACGTGCCCACCCCGCAGACAGTGCACACCTCTGAATCTTCATAGTTATAGTGAGTATACTCCTCCCCTCCTAATCCTCCCTCTCACAAAAATCAACTCACAATGGATAACAGACTTAAACCTAAGGCATGAAACCATAAGAATTCTAGAAGAAAACGTTGGAAAACTTTTCAGACATCAGCCTAGGCAAAGAATTTATAAAGAAGATCCCAAAAGCAATCACAGCATCAACGAAAATAAATACCTGGGACCTGATCAAATCAAAAAGCTTCTCCACAGCCAAAGAAACTATCACTAGAGTGAATAGACAACCTACAGAATGGGAGAAAATATTTGCGTGCTACACATCTGATAAAAGGCTGATAACTAGAATCTATATAGAACTCAGGAAAATCAGCAAGAAAAAAATCGAACAACCCCGTTAAAAAGTGGTTTAACTTCTGAAAAGAAAACTTTTCAATTTCCTTGATCTGCATAAACTCCAAGAAATGGGGTGAGAGCAGAAACGATGGAGGGTAATTATGAAGATTCTGAATTATAGAGGAAGCAACGGTCTCTTGACTTGCGCTTTCCTCCTGAGTAGGAATTCTAGCAAGGTAGGCAGAGAGGTTGTGTAGAAAGAAGCAGTGACAGGTTTGAAAATCTGTGGGGTGGGCCCCAGGAACTACCAGTAAACCATTATTCTGCTGGTGAGGAGTCCCCTGATAAAATAAACATCTCTTTAAAAGTTGTTAATCCTGTTGTGAAATAATACTGTGTGAAATAATACTAAGTCCCTCAACACGTGAGCGGGCACTGTTCTGAGGCTGCCTCACACAAGCAGGGGAAAGGATTTGCCTTACAAGAAATGCTGCTTTGATAAGTACCATATTTGGCACCCTAATTGTGTCTGTTTAGGAAACTGATTTGGCCAAGGGTCATTCTCCACAGCATTCCAGTTTATCTTCCGGAAACCCATAGTAATTTATTTTCTGGTAAACTTGTTATTATTGAAATATAAGATCCACAAAGAAAAAGAGTACAAATCCTAAATTTCTACAAAGTGAGAACTCCCATGAAAAACTACCCAGATCCACAAAAACCATTGCTGGGTCCCCGTTAGCCTCTCCCAGCCCTTGCCTTGAGGAAAAGTGACCACTGTTCTGACATTTATCCACATAGATTCATTTTGCCTCATTTTGAACTTCATATAGATAAAACTGTACAGTACATACTCTTTGTGTTTGGCTTCCTATAATGTTTATGAGATTCATTTATGATATTGCTTGTTGTGATAGTTCATTCTTTATTCTAGTATACCACAGTTTATCCATTCTACCACTGATGAATGTTTGAGTTGTTCCCAGTTTGGGGCTATTATGAATAAATTTGATATGAACAATCTTGCACATGTCTTTTGTTAGGTATAGCACTCATTTCTGTTGAGTATATACCTAGGAATGGAATTTCTGGGTCATAGAATATGCATATACTCACCTTTGGTAAATAAGCAAAAGACTTTTCCAAAGTGGTTGCTCTAATTTACAATTTCTCCTGCAGTGTATAAGAGTTCCTGATGTTCCACATCCTCGCCAACACTGGGCGACTTTAGCTATGCTGGTGGGTAGGCAATAATATCTTACTGTGGCTTTAATTTTCAGTTCTCTGATGATAAGTGATGTGTAGCAACTCTTTATATGAACATTAGTCATTTGGATATAAATACCTGTTCAAGTCTATTTCCCATTTTCAGAAATTGTAAAATTGTATTGTTTCTCTTTCACTTGTTGACTTTTAGGAGTTCTTTATATATTATGGAGAAGTCCTTTCTTGTATATATGTTATCTTTTAGTGACATGAGTTCTTAATTTTAATGAAGTCTAATTTATCAATCTTTTACCCTGTGGTTTAAGCTTTTTCTGCCCTCCAGAAACCTTACTGTTTTATCTTTCACATTTAAGTCTATAATCTGTATATATATTTCCTCTGACTTTGTTTTTCTTTAGGATTTCTTTTAGTATTTTTGAACTTTTGCCTTTCTTTCTCCATTTTAGAATCAGCATGCCAAATTCCATAAAAATCCTGATGAGAATTGGGATTGGAATTGCATTGACTATAGATCATTTTGAAAGAATTTATATCTTATTATATTGAGTTTTCCAATCCATAATAAAGTCTATCCCCTTTTTTGTGTTTGGGTATTACTTAATTTCTCTAAGTAATATTTTCAGTTATCTCAGAATTGCAACATAAATTCATGACTTACCAATGTCTAATATAAATTATATATTTATATAAATTATATGTAATATAAAATTATATTTTACTACTTTCCAGATCATCTGCCACTCCCATGTTTTATATTCTTGTTCCATTTTTATGCCATGTTTATTGAAATATATTTTACAGGCAGTAAAATTTACTTTTTCTAGGTGTACAGTACTGTACAGTACTATGAGTTTGACAAAAATGCAGCCATTTAACCATCCACAATCAAGATATAGAATATTGCCATCACCCCAAAGATCTCAAATGTTTCCTGTGTTCTCTTATAATCAATGTTCTTTTTCGTCTAAGTCCCTGACAACCTCTGACAGGACTTTTGTTTTTAATAGTTTTGTCTTTTTGAGAATGTCACCTAGATAGAATCATACAGTTATGTAAGTTATACAGTAGAATACTTTGTGTATCGATTCCTTCATATATATTATAAAATGCTTTTGGGGTTCATGCATGTTGCTGCATGTATCTGTAGTTCATTCCTTATAATGAGAAGCATTCCTTTGTGTGGATGCACCATATTTTGCTTATCCATTCACTGGTTGATGGACATTGTTTTAAGTGATTATTAATAAAGCTGCTACAAACATTCTGTAGAGGCCTTTGTATAGACTTATGTTTCATTTCTCTTGAAAAACACATATCTGATAAATATCTTGTGTCCTGAATACATAAAACAGTCACCACTCAATAATAAGAAAACAAACAACTCAATTTAATGATTTGAAAGAAAATATACGGATGGAAGTACGCACATAAAAATGTGGTATCATTAGCCAATAAAAAATTGCAAATTGAAATCATGAGATATTACTAACACTATTCTAATGACTAAAATTAAAAAATAAAAATGACAAAACCAAGTTATTGTGAGAATGTGTAGCAACTGGAACTTTTGTACATTGTTGGTAGGAATATAAAATGGTAGTTTTTTCATTCATTTTAATGAAATGATACCACAATATATTATTATTGTTTCTTACAATATTCTTTTTATTTACCCACACATTTACTATTTGCATTTCTTCTCATTCCTTCCCATCTTCCTGTGTTTCTTTCTGGGATTATTTTTCTTTCACTTGAACAACTCTCTGTAACACTTGTTTTAGTACAAAGCTGCTGGTGACAAATTCTTTCTGGTTTTGGTTGCCTTGAATTGTATTTATTTTGCCTTCACTTTAATAGAATATTTTCCCTGTGTATATAAATCTAGAATTGCAGTGATTTTCTTTTAGCACTTCAAATAATGTATTCCATTGTCTTTTGGCTTTCATTATTTCTGTTATGAAGTCAGTCATAAATCTTATTGTTTATATGGTTTTCTTTGCCACAGACTTTTGAGCTTCCTAAAAAAAGTATTTTATTCATGCCTTAAATATTCTTAATATTTATTCCTTTAAGAAGACAGACTATGCTCAATGTGTGTTTCAAATCTATAAGAGAACATTTGGTGGGTTCATTCTCTCATGAGTACCTCCCCAGCTTCGTAGGAACTCAATCTTGCTACATTTCACAAAATTTCATGAAGATAGTAGCTGATTTTCTAAATAAGGAAGTTGTGGAGTGTAGAGCTTTCCAGAGGCCACCAATGGAACTTCAGTTCTCAGATGCTAAAGCTTTTCCTCTTCCAGTATACAACAATGACAAAGCCTCTATTACTGCCATGGGGTTATAGAAATTAATTTTTCAGTTCTGTGTGTTTGGGGTCCAAATGGAGAACTTAACAGAACTGGGTAGAATGTGAGCAGGCTGTCTTCATGAACACACAAAGACTGGAAGAGATAAGAGGCAAAACATTTGACTGAATGATGAAGCTGTTATCAATCTCTGTCCAGTTTGTTTGTATTCGGGAGTTGTGACATATATAAACTAACTTAAATGAACCAGCATTTCTCGCTGTTTTTATTAGGAAAAAAAATTAAAATAATGCTATAGAAACAGGTAGAGAGAAAATAAATCAAACCTAGCTTGGCTTGCTTAACAAATCAGATTATTTCTTGTTATGGCCCAGAATGTCCTATATGCAAAGTTGAGAAGCACTTTCTTTGAATGCTTATTGTCTTATATATCTTCCTAAAAATTGGGAAATTTATGAGGTAAAATTAAGTTTTTAGAAATAAAAAGCTCTATTTTCTTGTCTTGTCATTTGGGTATGTTTGGTAGAGTGACAAGGAAAGATAAAATAATAGAATGTTCTATATGACTTTTGTTTAGCTGGTTTCAGCCAATAATGTACACTCACGTCCACTTCTATGTCAGTCCTTTCTATTGGCACACTCATGGGTTACCATTCTTTTTTTTAGTAGTGCTTTACATTAGATGGGGATCAGAGCCCAGAATCATGCAAAAACCCCCTTTCAGAAACAACAAATGAAACCTTTATCAAGCACATATATTCCCAGAACTACTCCCTGGATCCAAATTGATTATGGCAGTTAAGCATTTTTTCAAAGAGTTTCTTTTGTTTTCTTTCTTTTGAGTTTTTCCCCTCTATTCCCTCCTTGCTTTTGTTGTCAGCTAAAATTCTTGCTGTCAGCTACTTAAAAGAATGTAAATCTGGTGTTTGAGTCAAATTCACATGTGAGGAATTGGCTTATGTCAGTGTTTTAAATACTTTCTGATTTTTCTTGCAGCTCATTAGAATTCATGGTTATTGCATAGAGGCAGACTGGAAGGCACAATCTTGTATATCAGAAGAGATTTTGTTTTTAATAGATAGCTTTTATATGGGTTCAAAGAATTACTTACTTTGAGCAAAACACCACATTAGAATATGAATTACTCATATACAAACATATAAAATCTACACCAAAAATTGGGAAAGTTTTCAACAGAAAGCAAGATATTTTTTATAGTTTGATGGCCACAGATATTAAGATTATAAATAATTAAATGTGTGTAGGCATAGATGTATATACATATTATACATATAAACACATAATATATTGGTAAAAAATTTCAAATAATATAAAGAATGCTTTTGTTAGTTATTAATCTTCTTGGTTGAGCATAGTAAATCTCAGCCCAACCACCTTTTCTAGGGCTTCTGTTGAATGGAAGGTGCCAGGTATACCTTTAATATTAAAGTTAGACTTGGTTTTTCATAGGCTGCATAGATCTGTCTTCTAGTCTCCAAGAGTATCTCTTTACTTAGTTCAACTTTAGTAATTAAAATACCCTAAACAGACTTGGTAATATCCCAAGCAAACCAATTAAAGCTAGAGGGTTGTGGGTATTTGTTAGGGGAAAAGAGTATCGCATGAATGCCTTAAGTAAGCTAAACAAAGTTTATAAAGTGCTGAGAATAAAGTGAGATGTGTGATCCTTTAAAAGCATTCTTATAAAAATATTACGACATTGGAATTAGAGAGACCTGAATTGGAAGACACTTCCACTTACACTGTGCATGATTCCAGACAAGTTGTTACAGTGCCTTTCTTTCCATGACACAGAACTGTGGATAATAATAGGTACATAGAGAAGAAAATGAAGGTAAAAAAGATGATAGAGAAAATAAAGAAGTAAAGTAAATCTAGAGGAGAAGAAAAATGAAGATATAAGAAGGAAGATACAAATTAGAAGTTGGAAGGGATGTGATGGAAAAAAGGTTGTGACAATTAAGAATAAGATATAAAAAGCATTGTACCTGGCATAAAGCAGGTACTAAATTGGTGTTGCTGTTATTACAATTGAGATTATCTTTTCATATATTATCTTAGATCAGAACACATAATCGAACCTGAAATATGACTGCAACTTTGGGATATTTTGGCACTAAACTATTTTCAAATTATTTTTTCAAAGTCACAATTATTTAAATGTTGACATTTAAAGACAGATTGCTTAGATATCCTGCTATATTAAAAATTATTTCATGGCTATTTTTTAAAAAAGAACAAGGATGTGGAGAAAAGAGAACTCTTATACGCTATTGGCAGGAATATAAATTAGTACAGTCATTGTGGAAATAGTATGGAACTTCCTCAAAAAACTAAAAATAGAACTATTAATATCATATGATCCATTAATCCACTACTGGGTACAGTTAGTCCTCACTTAAATGTCATTGATAGGTTCTTGGAAACTGCAACTTTGAGTGAAATGATGTACAACATGTCCTTGAATTATGTCATTTTGTTATAACATTGATGAGAAAAAATTAGATTTGTTATACATAGTTTCACTTAAAGTCACAGTTTCCAAGAACCTATCAATGACATTAAATAAGTATTTATTGTATATATCTAAAGATATATTATATATATCTAAAAGAAATCAGTATGTCAAAGATGTATATGTATTCCCATGTTTATTGCAGCACTATTCATAGTAGCCAAGATATGGAATCAATCTAAGTTTCCCCAAGACATGAATAAATAAAATGTGTTATATATGTGTGTAATACACACACAATGGGATGCTACTCAGCCAGAAAAAAGGAGAAGGAAATCTAGTCATTTATGGCAACATGAATGAGCCTGGAGGACATTCTGTTAAATGAAATAAGCCAGGCACAGGAAGATAAATACCACATGTTCTTTCTCATATGTGAAAGCTAAAAAAATTGATCTCATAAAGGTAGAGAGTAGAGTAGTGGTTACTAGAAGCTGGGAAGGATGGGAGGGAAAAGGGAGAGGGAGAGGTTGGTTAAGAATACAAAATTACGACTAGATAGGAGGAATAAGTTCTAGTGTTCCATAGCACGATAGAGCAAATATGATTAGCAATAATTTATTGTGTATTTTCAAGAAGCTAGAAGAGAAGTTTTGAATGTTCCCAATACAAAGAAGTGATAAATATTTGAGGTGATGAATATGCTAATGTACCCTAATTTGATCATTATACATTGTATGCATTATTGTAATATCACATTGTAACCCATAAATTTGTACAATGTTTATATGTCAGTTAAAAATAATTCACAAAAAAAGAAAAAAATAATTCCAAGGTAGACACCATAAATAAATAAGTAAAACAAAACATACTTATCTATAAAAATAAGAGGAGTATAATAGGAAACCAAAGTTAAGGTCTTTTTATATCTCTACCTTGTATTGTTTTAAAATATTTTTTGAATCTTTGACATGGAAATCTTTTAGAAATTGTTTCATCCTCTGTTTTTTAAAACAATTTATCTTAAAAATAAGATCCTTTTCTTAAGATTTTTATAATTGTAAGCTATGAGGGCATGGCATAATTAAGTTAAATAAAACACCAAATAAACAATTAGGAAGGAGTTGTGCTTGTGCTTAAGAAAAAAATTAGTCTATTATTGAGTAGAACACATTAGTGAGGAAGAATACAATTAATAAAGTGGATGAAGTACCCTAGGGAAAAATTAACTCACAATGACTTCTTGTGCAGCCAGTCAAAATAGGCGATTGATGCAGTGACAGGCTTTACAGGAAACATTAAAAAGCCCAGATGGCTCAAGTTTACAGAGGAGCTGGGAAAAGGAGTTAAGTCCTGCAAGTGCTACTCAGTTAACTAGAAGATTTTTAGTTCTGAGAATGAGAAAAAATTTGAAAAGGAGTGGGACAGAAAGGATAGGAAGAAGAGAAAGAAGGAGAAAGGGAGAATAAGATAAGTAGATGATGAGGCAGAAAATGATAATGGAGAAGATGAAGAAGTAAAAATGAATGTAGAGAGGCAAAAAGGGAAGAAGGAAGATGAAAATGAAATATGGAAATAACAATTAAAAGTATTAAAAATCTTGCAAAGATGCTCATGTTTTCTAGTAACTAGTATCTCAATTTTAATTATTTTGTGTTATATTAGAAGTAAATGGCTCAGGGAAAAACCAAAAGGAAACATTTTAATCAAGTTCAATTCTGTACCATTTCATTGGACAATACAGAACCTGATTTCAATGGTGAAGTGACCTCTGTTTACTAAACAATAATGACTTTTATGATTCTGAGTTCTGATCCCCATCTAATGTAAAGCACTACTTAAAAAAGAATGGTGACCAATGGGTGTGCAAATAGAAAGGGTTGACACAGAAGTGGATGTGAGTGTATAGTATTGGCTAAAACCAGTTAAACAAAACTCATATAGAATATTCTATTATTTCATCATTCCTTGTCATGCTACCAAAAACACCCAAATGACAAGAGAAGATAATAGAACTTTTTTATTTCTAAAAACTTAATTTCACCTCATAAATTCCCCAATTTTTAGGAAGATATATTTTACCTTCTTTATGAGGTTGAAGAGCATTGGAAAGGATTACCCATTGTGGTTAAAATTTTTTTTCTCAACACCCAAAGAACATGATTCTCATTCATTCACTGATTCATCAGTTCATTTACTTGTTAATAATTTAGTTAATGAAGCATCTCCTTGGGGCTAGTTTCTAGAGATAAAGTGGCAAATGAAAGTGATAAGGTCTTTGACCTTTTTAAGGAATGTGTAAAATCCCTGAGACAGGAATGTGCTTGGAAGATTTGAGGAAAAGCTAGAGGTCTGTTCCTTTCTGAGCTGGGGCATGTGGAAGAAGATGTTGGAAAGGCTGTAGGGACTCATCACTCCACTGCTCGAAGCCTCCAGAATGATTCTTTAGAAGGAGAAGAGCTCCAGAGATGAATGAAAGAGGGCAGGGAAGTAAAATCACTGGTGCATCTTTTCTCTCATTTTTCTTGACTGTCTTAGGATAAGACATTGAGCATCTTTGCATTCCTGTAGTCTTTGTTCAGCATTTCTATGGAGCTTTTGGGCTTCAAGGAATTTAAGATGGTACTGAGTTTGGTTCTCTTCCTATCCAAGACTGGATACACACTTTAGTTACATTCCCATAAAGGCAGATGAATCTTGGAGAAACACATCTTCACTAAGGCTTATTTTCTTCAACATCTCAGCAGGGGACAGATGTCATCCTCAAACGGGGAGTTGAGGAGAGTTTAATGATAGGACCCTTTGTACAAAGTTACAGCAGGTTAAGGAAAACCAATGGAATGGTGAGGCATCTGGGGCTCTTAATATGAGAGAGTGTTACTGTTCCTAGAACTAGGGCACCAGGGAAGGGAGGAGTTAATTGAACAGGAAAGGGCTGTAGCTATAGTTGTGGCTGTGCCATGGGAGAGGAGACATCCAATGGAAGGTGTGGCCTTGGACAGAGGAATGCAACTACTGCCAACCAAAGCTTGAAGGGAGGGAGCTGGGGAAAAATACCCTGATTCAACTCTTCACCTCCCACCTTCACACTACACATCTGCTTGTTAGTGTCTCCCACTGGCCAAGCCAGGAGCCCATTGTGGTCGTTTATAAAGGTCAACCTCTGGGCACAGAACAGAGTGGAAAGGGTGCCCGATGGATCTGGAGGGTCAAAGGGATAATAAACAGATAATTGTTACCTTTAGCAACACTAACTTTATATTAATAGTAATTCGTCCAGTAATCAAAATCATCTTGAATTTGTGATCCTTCGGAAAGAAGCCAGAATTAAACTAAATTTTGTTTTGTTAAAAAAAGAGAAAGATTTACTAGGTAATTGAATGGCATAAATAAGATTGCTTTAGGATGGGATGTTGTCACCCAACCTTCTTTATATAAAGATATGAAAGCACTTTGAAAGCTTTTACCAGCAAGTAATTGCTTTGGTAGTTTAAATAACCATTCTCTATTTTTTTTAAAAAGCAAATATGCCCCCAAAGACAATCATTATTTGCCTGCCCAGAAATGAATGTATTAGAACTCTTGCTTTAAAAAATATTCTTTGAATGCACTTTTTCCTATCCATTTGGCTTTCCCAAACCCAATCTGACTGAGCGGGGATTTTCTGTAGTCACATGTTTGCCTCTGCTGTGTCCATTATGAACATGACAACAGCCATTATATAAGCAAACCATAGAGGGTCTGATTTCTCACTTGATCTTGTATATTATTTCTCTTCCTTTGTGTTAGCTCTTCTGCACCTGTGTTTGAGTTAACTCTTGGCTCTGAGGACGTTTGGAGGATGATTAAAATATTTAAAAGCAGCAAGTAAACAGATCTCATAATTAGTTGATTGTCTGTGTAAACAAACAGAAGAGATTGTTGTATTGTTACAGGAGCTCAAAGCAAGCATCCCTTCTGAGAACCTAATAAACTTCCACCTTTTCAGGATTGACCTAGTCATTTGGCATCAGCGACCACGAGGTCGTGCCCAGGACAAAAAGCTTCCTCTAGAACCTTTGTTAGGAGTATTTTGTTTTGAATGGGCAAGTATTAAGCTGGCGGATTTAGTCATTGAGAGAAGACTTGAGGAATAGGTTGGGCAGGATTGAGGAGGTGGCATTTTATTTTAATTGTCTTTTGGGATGTGAGGCCTCATGCTCCCACCAGCCAGAATAATAAGGAAGGGGAAGAAGAGGCAGGGTAAATAGAGAAGGTCAGAGAGACAGCCAGAAATTCTAACACAGATGGAGTCGATGGAATAAACATGTGTGTTTATTCCTTGACACTTTCCCATCACCGTGTCAAATAACTCTGTTTTTTTGTTGTTGTTGGTAGTGCTGCAATACTTGCTGAGCTTCCATTATCATTGTACAGCAACTGGCACTGTAGTTGCTTAACATCCTATCAGCCCTTTCTGGACGTATGGTTCCTATAGAACTTTCTGAGATGAAGAAAATGTTCTACATTTGCACCGTGGCTATTAAGGACTTGAAATGTTGCTAGTGCGATGAAGGACTGAAATTTTAATTTTAGTTAATTTTAATTAATTTGAATTAAAATTGCCATACGTGCTTAGTTGCTACCATCTTGGACCCTAGAATTCTAGAGTATAAACTTTGTGAGGGTAGGGACCACGTAGACCATCACTGTGTACCTAAATAATAGTTGGCCATCAAGAGATATTTGTTGTGTGTAGGAAAGAAGGAAGGAAGGGGGAGAGAGAGGGAGAAAGGATAGAGAAATCTCAGCAATGGGACTATTTACTCCTTGGGCTGGAGAAGGTATTTCTGCTTTATAACAATAACTTAAAAGCACTAACTCAGATCAGTTGAAATTTTGGAGGACTGAATCTCAGTTTATAAATTTGTTAACTCTGTTTCTTCCGGATCTCCCTTCTGTTTTCTCTGAGCTTTAGACATGATACAGCTGAGTGCTTTTTGGAGTGCAATATAGTCTAGAACTCTGAGCAGATGTTAGAAGTCATTCCCAGCAGTTTGGTGGCTTAGACAGGGTATGCCACATGAAAATGCCACCCCTGGGATATGGTGGTGGCTCTGCCCCTCCCAGGCTCTGTGATATTAAGTACTTAATTTCCTTGCATGCCAGTTCTACCTTTGTAAGATTGTGGAGTTAAATGAGCTGATTCCTAAACTTTTTTCTGACATTGTACGTATGTATTAGGCCACTTCTTGGCCTTTATAAAAGCAGAGCCACTTCACATAACTTTATTTATAAATTACATTTGTTTAGCTGTCCGCTCAACAGTGTGAAGGATTTTCCAGCCTGATGCAGCTTTCAAACTGACAAGCTCGAGAGAATGCAATTACTTAAAAAACAAATTCATGATGACCAAAACTTGCAGTAGCATTTTTTAATTAAAAAAACAGCAGCTAAAACTATTTTAGGAGCATTGACTTGCATGTGTAAATAAACATTGACTCATTTAAGTTATTGCAACTATTGAATTCAATATTTACAATGCTAAATTTAAAGGCAACTAGCATGTAGCCACAAAGGGAGTATGGGTGATTTAATTTTTCTCTTAAAAAAGATAAAATTTGTACTATTAAAAGATAAGAAAATCTACTAATAAAATTTTATGGTCAAGTCAATACATTTTTAAAACTTAAAAGCAATATATGCACAGTAAACAAATTTTGGACATGAGAGTAAAGAAGAGAAAACTTCACCAATTGCTTCATCTCATTGATGAAGCACCACTGTGTTGATACACTATATCTTGAACTTTTTTGTGGATGTTCCTTTTTATATATTACAATTTTAATTATGCAGTATACATATATGTTCCTTAGATTTTTAATGATAAATTATGAAATGCTTTGGATCTCTAGAAAAATATGGAAAATAATATGGGCCCCATCATGTATTTACTACCCAGACTTCAGAGATAAGTTTTGACATATTTGTTTCAGATCTCTTTCTTGTTTAAGATCTTTTCATTTTTACATAATAGAATATTAATACTATGTATACAGCACCAAATTCATCCTATTCCTTTGTTCTCATTTCTCATGACACTGTTCTCTATTCTCATCCATTCTTTTCTAATTTTCTTACAAATGTCTGATTCTGCAATTTATGATATTGTCTTACATGTTAAGATATGCATAAATGTTATCATCTACAACTTTGTATTTTGCATTCATTATAAAATTTTTGGTATGTATTCATATTGGTACCTGTACATCTAGTTTATCCATTTAAATTGCTGTATGGCATCCCATTTATGAATAACTCACACTTTCTTAGCCCATTGCCTTTGATATAACTTAGCTGCTTCCACAATTTTTACTATTTTGATAATTTTGCAAGAAACATCCTTTACACATTTCTTTGTTACTATGTGAGAGTAATTTTTAGGATCGATACCTAGATTGATAGATTGCATGGTAGGTACATCTTCAAATGTACTAGGTATTGCCAAATTACTCTCCCAGGTAACTGAACTAATTTACATCCCTGTCAGCAGTATAAGAGTTTCATTTTACCTTATTTTTGCCAACAATTGGGATTTTCAGACTTTTGAAGTTGGTTAATTTGATAAGCTTAAAGTGATATTTTACCATTGTTTTAATTTTTATTTCACTGTTTCACTGATTTCTGGTGAAGTTGAAAAGTCTTCATGTTTGTATTGGTCATTTGGATTTATCTTTCTGTGAACTGCCTCTGAACTCTTTGTCCTTGGTTGTTTCTTTTCCTTATTGATTTGAAGAGGTCTTTGGACCAACGTATTGTAATTTTATGAATAATGAGTACTTAAGAAGTATAGTATTTATTTATGTGAGCTTTATTCATGTATAGTGACAATTTTTAACACAAACATGATAAAGATTTTATCAAAAGCTTAAGATTCTAAGGTGACTCAAGGGTCATATTTCATGGGTATGAAATCCAAACTGTGAAAAGTACCTTTTTTGTTAATTTTAAGAATGCAGAGAAGACTATACACAGCTGTTAGAGTGTGGGAAACAGCCCTATGGGAAATTGCAAAAGGCCAGCTGATGTCATCATGTCACCTCCCTGGAATGTCTGTTTGTTGCACCTTGAAACAGAACTTATCATTCAGAAAACATTTCCACTGAAATATATATATATATTTTTTCTTCAGCTTGAGGTCCTCCTTGGGCCCACAGACCACAAAATACAACTTCTAGAGAGGTATAGAAAGTGGTATAAAATTCCTACATGAAAAACAAAATCATCTTATCTGTTACAGAGTTTACAAATGTATGGATGTTTGTGATTAAAGTTCTTTCTGTGTCTTCCAGATGTTTGAAAATCAAAGCTCATGTACCTGTGGTTATATCTGTCTGTCCTTGTTATCTCTTCTCCCACTCTGTTCACACTTGCTTTGCCTCCTGGCAGCCCACAGTAAACACCCTCCTGGTTACCTCCAGGGAGGCGGAGCCAGGTGATGGATGGAAATAATGTGAGATTGAGGCAAAGACTGCTTGTGTTCTTAGAATCATGTAGGCTTGGAATGTATTCTCATTCTGTCACTTTCTGTCTCGATGAGCTTGTTACTGACCTCCCAGGTTCTGTTTCTTCACCCATGAAATGATGGTACGAGAATTATCCTACTTTGTCGTGAGCCAGGCACCATATTAGCTATGTCTGGTAGGGTGTCTCACTTAATTAGGGCACCTAGGACAATCAGTAAGGAATAGGAAAAAGAGTGGACAAGACTTAAGTGGTGGCAGCTATGAGGGCAAGAGGGAAGCATGAGACTTGGAAATTGAGAGGGAGCTAAGAAGACTAGTAACCAAGAAGGAAACCCATGGTGGAAAGTGAGGCCAAACACGTGCAGAGGCAGGAAGCCTCCTCTACCTCCATAGTCCTTAAGGCACAGTTGCATTTCTGAGGGAGATGTGAGAAACCAAAACGTTACTCACCACTGAAATACCACCAAGGGTAGCATTGTGGTTTGCTTGAAGGAGTTAAACTCTTATTAATGGGAAGAAAATGCTTTTCTGGAGCTGGCCATTCCATAATCATGGTGGGTTACTGAGATTTCATGATGCAGAAAGATTTCAACTGTTTTAACTTTCAAAGAGGGCATTGTTCACAGAAGTTGAGTGTTCCAAACAGTTTAGGGTTTAATACCTTCAAGCATAAACACCTCTTTAAAAAATTTGCCCATTATATATGGGAATCATTCTAAAATATACATTTTGTTACTCTGTCTTTTAAAGCAAAACATACTTACGTAATTTAATCTTTTCTTCCTGAATCAAGAGAATCATTACACATTTCAGTTTTTATATCATGTCATAATATAGTGATGCTCTTGGGATCTATTAATATATAAACGTCTATTTGCACTGGCCTATTTGAATCCCACGTTTTCCTTTAAAATTTTATTCTGTTTTCTGTCTTGCTTTTATTTATCTTCTGATGTGCTGTCAAACATGTTACAAATATTTATGAAATAAAAGTAATTAGGTTCTGAGCAAAGGCCCAATGAGCTCTCCTTATAGTTCAAACAACTTCACTCACTCAAAATGTGTTGAGTGCCTAATATGTGACAGGCACTATGCTAAGTGCTCAGGATATAAAGATGAATAAAACCTCCACCCCCAAGGACCCCACATGCTGACGAATTATAAACTTCCCCGTGGATAATAGGCCTATAATTTCTTCTGTAAACGCTGAGACACCTGTTTTTGGTACTTGCCAAGGCTTCTTTCTCAATTCCTGATTTTCAGCTGCATTTTCCCTACTTGGAGGTGATGAATATCTAAACTTCCAAGAGTTGATAAATCCTTTTACATATTAAATGATTGTTGTATAATAAGAATGAGCAGAGAAAATATTGAGAGGAGTTGGTGGCCGTATATTAATTTGAAAGACTCTCCAAGGTTTTCTACTGGCATGGTGTTTAAATGTCTGACTTTTAAGACAGAGATTTTTGGACAAAATAGTTTTGTGGATCTGAATTTTAAACTCTATTTTCTGTTCCAAACAATAGAATAGACAATATTACTTAGGTATTAAAAAGATGTAGGTATACCGTGAGACAGAAAGAGAGCAGGGAAGCAGTGGCAAGGTGAGCCTGAAGCTATTGGTCCACTGTGCCTGGTCTGGAAATAGACAAAGGTGGTCAGGAGTTCGCCTCCTAAGGGTGAGGTGGTTGCAGCACCGACTTATGTTTGCAAACTGAGTTTGTCTTCTTGTATGAAACTGAAGGTGGCATTGGCATTCTTCTGTAACACAAAAGGCTCAAAAGAGCCAAGATCAATGCTTATATCTCAGGTTTTTGTAAAGCTGCTAGAGAGAGAGCCCCACAACAAGGGTAGGACTTAGCCTTTTGCTGATTAAGAAAATGTATTGTTTTGTAGGATAAGAGCCCTCAGCTGCCAATAAAAGACTTAGTCCCAGATGTACCAGCCCTGGAGGACCAGAAGGAGGGAAAGTGAAAACCATTAGCCAGAGAGAGGGAAGCAAAACTCTGGTAAGAACATCACCTCTTCTTGGTTGCCTGGGGGCTTTTCCAGTTTTAGCATTGAGATTCCCATGATCCAGGAACACCAGCAGTCCCAGGAAAATGAGGATGATCAATAATCCTAACCTTCCCCAACCCTCAAAATAAATCTGAAAACTACAATGCTAAAGCACATGAGAACAATGAGTACCAAGAAAGGCAGCCAATAAGGTCACCAATCAGAAGACAAATTAACTCTTGATAATATGCAAAATTACTTCATAATAAATAAGTTTAAGGAAAGCAACAAAAGTTATAAAACAAAGACAGCTTTGTATTAAGGAAGATAAACATGGAGAAAAAGATGTTAGAAATCTTGTATGTTAAAGGAATGTATAGTCATTGAAATTTAAAAGTATTCCAACTGGTTATTCACAGTAAAAATAGAATTTGTGAATTGGATAATGTTACTAAGGAATCCACTCATAATGTTGCACAGACTGATAAAGAGAGTAAGATCTTGGAAGAGAAATTAGAATAACAGAATATAAATAAATTGAAAGACTCTAAATATATATGATTTTTGTAAGGAGACAAGAGAGGGATGGTTGAGAAAAATATTAAAGGGGATTATGGCTGATGGTTTTAATGCCAGAAAGACATGAGTTTTGAGATTTAAAGCATCAAGTACATACCAAGTACTAAGCAGATTAAATGAAACAAATTCAGAATGACAAATTGAAGTTGTAGAGTATCAAGGATGCATTGAAAAATTTGGAAAGCTATGAGAGAGAGAGAGAGAGAGAGAGAGAGAGAGAGAGAGAGAGAAAAGGAGAAGGAGAGAGAGAGAAAACTCAGATTATTTACAAAATAACAATTAGACTGATGGCTGATATCTCAGCTTCAAAAATAGATGCCTAGGCCGGGCGCAGTGGCTCATGCCTGTAATCCTAGCACTCTGGGAGGCTGAAGCAGGTGGATCACTTGAACTCAGGAGTTCGAGAACAGCCTGAGCAAGAGCGAGACCCCATCTCTACTAAACATAGAAAGAAATTAGCTGGAAAACTGAAAAATATATATATATAAAATTATCTGAACATGGTGGCACATACCTGTAGTCCCAGCTACTCAGGAGGCTGAGGCAAATAGGATTGCTTGAGCCCAGGAGTTTGAGGTTGCTGTGAACTAGGCTGACACCATGGCACTTTAGCCAGGGCAACAGAGTAAGATTCTGTCTAAAAAAAAAAAAAAAAAAAAAAAATGCTTAAAAACAACAGAGTAGTGCAGAGAGAAAGGAATGCTTATACACTGTTGGTGGGACTGCAAATTCGTACAACTTCTGTGGAAGACAGTATGGAGAGTTCTTTTAAAGAACTAAAAGTAGACTTACCATTTGATCCAGCAATCCCACTGTTGGGTATCTACCCAAAGGAAAAGAAGTCATTTTATCAAAAAGACATCTGCACTTGAATGTTTACTGCAGCACAATTCACAATTGCAAAGATGTGGAATCAATCCAAGTGCCCATCAGTTCCTGAATGGATTAACAAAATGTGGTATACATATACCATGGAGTACTACTTAGCCATAAAAAGGATGAATTAATGCCTTTTGCAGCAATTTGGAAGGAACTGGATACTAAGCGAAGTATCTCAACAATAGAAAAACAAATACCACATGTACTCTCTAATAAATTGGAACTAGCCAATGGGCACATAAGTGCACAGAGGGAAGTAAAAGTCATTCAAATCAATTGGGGGGAGTGGAGAAGAGGAGGAGAGGGACAAAAACCCACCTAACGTGTACAATGAACACTATTCAGGTGATGGGTACATTTATAGCCCTGACTCAAGCCATATATCAAAAAACATTTGTATTACCTTAATAGAACAGTATTATCAAAATGCAAAGGGAAAGAAATTAGAATTCTATTATATATCAAGCTAAACTCTCATTTGAAAGTGAGTATGAAATGAGCACATTTTCAGATTTGCCAGAAACCAAGAGAGTCTGTCAGTCACATTCCTTCACTGAAGTTACTACTGAGAAATTCTATAACAAGTGAAACTATCATTTGAAAGTGTCATTGAACCAGTAAAGGTGATATTGTAAAAAAAAAAAAAAGAAAGAAAAAAAGACAGTGAGTATCAAATGAGCATATTTTCAGATGTGCAAAAACTAACAGAGTGTACTGTTCACAATCCTTCAATGAAGATAGTGTCTAAGAATTTTTTAAAAAGTAACTGTTGAGTAAGGAAATTCATAAATTGTATTAATAATTATTGATTATAAGAAAAAGTCATTAATTTTTTAAAGGTGTAATTAAATTCTGGATAAAAATAACAAGAAGAGAGGGGAGGGAGGATTACAGAGAACTACTCAAATGTTTGTACCTAATATGCTCAATTGCATAATATTGTTGACATTTCAAATACCTATTTGCTTTGCATTCAGAAAAGTCCTTTGAAATTTGAATGCTTGACCCCGTTTCCACTTTCTTTTAAGCAGGGGAGATTTGAAAGAAGACAAATCTTTTATCAGATTATTTTTAGTCAGGGTGGGAAAGGAAACTGGGAAAATGGTGGGAAATGGCAAGTGTGAAAGATTTCAGACAACCTTTAAACTCATTGAAGTCTTCACAATCTGGTGTTGGGGTTTCATTAATATTTGATATAGAATTCCTAGAAAGCTTGGCACATACATATTAAAATGTTAACACACATTTTAATATCATATTTAAATAATGATTGCTTATTAATTACTTGTGATTATCCAAACCTTTTAGTTTTTTTTCCTTCAATATAAATGCTTGAGAATTGACAGTAGTTATTTCTCTGAAAAACTTAAGAATAGAGAGTTTAGAAGAGGTGTGTCAACATTGTGACAGAGGAGATTAACTGATGCCCAAGGGTGACCCCAATATGACTTCCATATGTTTTGATGTCATTTCTGTCTTTTCTGTCATTTCTGTAAGTTTCTGTTTGAATTTGAATGTAGAGCTTACATTTTTCTCTTTTTGCCATATATGTACAGTTGAATAGTGATATAGTCTCCATTCATTTTTGTACTGTTTTTCAATCTCTGATTGCCAAAAGAAATATTTCTTACCAAACAGGTTTCAGACCACAGGGCTTGGGTTTTAGTAAGTATTTTTTTTTTTTAAATGAAGAGAGCATGGTATTTCTTTGAAAAAAATAGTAAGGAAAAAGGAAGAGACCAAATAAAATGACATTTTGAAGGAAGTAATTGCCTTTGCATGGCGGTTTTGAACCAACGTTGTTAAAGTGGTTTCTGGCATGATATGTGATTTTCCTATATGATATCCTGAATGTTTACCAGAAAAATTAAAGACACATGCTAAGAAGTCAAGACAAATATGTGAGAATTCAGTAGGGCTTTTTCATTCATTCACCACAAGCTCATATGTGTATATATAATACATATGTAATGTGTATATATATATAGTCATTAAATATATGTATGTGCATGTATGTATATATGTGTGTATATATGCATATGCCTCTCTTTCTCTCTCTCTTGATAGTATTATGTTGTATATTGTCCTAACTTCTGTGGGGGATAAAAGAAGTAATATAAAATCCCAAATCTCAAGAGCTTATTTTATGGTATTTTATTTTATTTTATGAGAAAAAGATATGTCAACATACTGCCATTTAAGCAAAAAAAAAAAAAAAACAATTATGATGATATAATACAAGGGATGTCACAGGCGGTAGATGATTCAGAGACAAAATAGCAACATAAATAAGCACATTCATGAAAGTTATTAAAAAGAAGAGGTAATGAGAGAGATATTTAAGGAGGTTGTGAAGAAAGCAAAGGAATTATTGGGGGAATTGGTGAGATTAAATGTGCTGAGGCAGAAATGGGCTGGTGTTCTTGGGAGAGAGTGAGTACATGAATCTGGCTGCAGCAGGTGGGAATGATGCGAATATCATTAGAAGAGTAAATTGAGCATAGATTGTCAAGAGTCTTAAGTGCTGGATAATAAGTATCCTTAAAGTTACTTGGGTGACACAATAAGGTTATATTTAATGGGCAACTGATTATAAAATGGAATCAGGGGAGTGCCTAGATGCAAGATCAATTTCAAATCATGCAAACAAGGTCTTAAAACAACCTGACCTATGGATACTATATCCTGTATGGGAGAGGAGAAGCACATATTGAGAAATAAGGGGACAATAATTGACAGGTGTACGTTAAGACCAGGATATAATGGACAAAAAAGAGGGCAGAGAATCATAGGTAATTCTGGTAATTCTGTGGAGTTTGCAAGCCTGGGTGAGTTGGTTTTAGCAAGGACAGATAATGAGTTTGACTTAGTAAACTACAACATCCTTTTTGCAAACATTATTGGAAAATACTTTTTGGAAAATTAAGAAGGTTACCCAGTTCAATTGCAAATATTTCTTAATAAGTTGTATGCCAGGCAAACGTGCTTTGGATATGTTGAATCAGAGCCTCAGGGTTTGTAAACAGATGCTTAGAAATCAGATATTTTGGGAAGCTTCACACTGTTTTAGAATAACTTAGCAGAGAGGAATTTGATTATAAATTTGAATGTTTCCTCCAAAGCATCCCTGTCCAATAGGACCTTCTGCAATGCTGGAAATGTTTCTTATTAATATCTGTGTTGTCTAGTATAGTCTTTACTAGTCCCATGTGGCTTTTGAGCACTTGAAGTGTGGCTAGTGCAACTGAAGAACTGAACCTTAAATTTTAGTTAATAGGAAGTAACTCAAACATAAATTTCAATGGCCTCTCATGATTAGTGGCTACCATATTGGACAATGCAAAGCTAAAGGATCTCTAAGTCAGCATGTTTGACAATATGTGGCTGGCATATTAGTTCAGGGAAAATGTTTTCTTTAGCTATATGTTTAAAATCCAAACTTCCTTTGGTAACAAAAATTGCCATTTGGAAAAAATTATTCATTTATTGAGATGACAAATGTTTATTTATCATTTATCCTCTTCCAGGGTTAGTGTTTGCCACAGTGGCAGAAACATAGTCATAGTCCTGCCCTCATGTGGCTCACAAAGAGGGAAGACATTAAAACAAAGTTGCACAATTGCACATGGAGATGGGCACAATAAAACAAGATAAATCTTCTGCAAAAGATTATAATGGTATTCTGACTTAAGTTGGGGATGGTGGGGAAGTGATGGGGAAAGGCTTCCTGAAAAGGCAGCATTTCAGCTGAAACCTGATCTCTAAATAGGAATTAGAAAGGAAAGAGTAAACATAGAATGTATCTAGTAGAAGGCAATCTTGTAATGTCCAAAAGCATACTTTGTCTAAGGAACTGGAAGAAGGGCATTAGGGCACACACAACTTGCAATTGCCCTAGGGAAGGAAAGTAGAGTCTGTTTTCAGGTAAACTGTGGTATCTGTGAAGTATTTCTTCAAAATTTGCAGCTTTGCACTAGTTGAGCATAACTGCCCTTAGACAAACTGCTCTGTTTTGTTGTATTCTTTCTCTTATTATTAAAACATGAAAGTTCTGAGTGATGCATTGAATAATTTTTCCCAATCTTTGCTGCCTCTCTGTTATAGAATTACATACTTGGTGGAGCATAGTGGCTCACACCTGTAATCTCAGCACTTTGGGGGGCTGAGGTGGGAGGATCACTTGAGGCCAGGAGTTTGAGATCAGCCTGGGCAACATAGAAACACCCCCTCTCTACAAAAATTAAAACATTAGCTGGGCCTGATGGCATGTGCCTATAGTCCCAGCTACTCTGGAGGATGAGGTGGGAGGATCTCTTGAGCCCAGGAGTTCAAGGTTACAGGGAGCCATGACCATGTCATTACACTCCAGCATGGGTGACAGAGTAAGACCCTAACTCTAAAAAATATATAAATAATAAATAAATTACATGCTCAATCACTATGCCATGGGATATTGTAATATTTCCTCCTAGAGTATATGGAGTATATTTCTCCACTTCATTATTGCAGGACTTGGCCACATGACTTGTTTTTGCTAAAGGAATGGGCGTCAATTGGATGTGAGTAAAGGAATAATGCATGCTTGCATTATTTGGCCTGGCCCCTTACACTTCTGCCATCCTCCATGAGGAGAACCTGTTTCACTTAGCTGCTCATTGACCATGAGGTGGAAACTTAAACTCAACTGGAAGCCTAAGCTAAATACTGCTAATCCAAGATGAGATCAGATAAGCCCCCACCATGCCACAGAGATTAGAGTAAAACTAAAGCAATGTTTGTTTTAAGCCACTGAGATTTGTTATGCAGCATAATTGCAATAGAGATCTAACTAATAAAGAGGAATGTTTTTTATCGTCACTGGTTGACTGTCTAATTACATACCAAAATATTCTCAACTAGTGCTTGAATTTTCAGTTTTTATTTTTTTTATCTTTGTAAAAGAATTTCAGGCATGCAATAAAGAACTTAAGGCTGAGTGTTCTATGAGGGTTAGTTGAAGCAACACGTATCTCACACCAGTTTTACTTAAATAACCTTGATGATTATTCTGATTTAATTATTTTAGAGTGACTTGAGGATAAGTAGCAGAGAAGAACATGTGTGACATGGCTTTCCCACTCTACAAGTGTTCTTCATTTAACAAAGCCAGAAGATGCACTGGGGGAACGTGAGTGATATATCTCTTCTCAAATAGATCTCACAGACTAGAAGGAAAAATGGGCAATTAAACAAATCATTAAGATAAAGAGTGATGGACATTTTAATGGCGTAAGAGGGCTCTGGGCATAACTCAAAAGCCATTCCTTCAAGACATTTTCTTCTCTTAAATAAGTCAATGTAACTGACTAGTACATCATAAATATTTGCAATTATTTTTTCTAATTATTTTCTTCCTAAGTATAATTTAGCCCCCTCCTTCAGCTCTCAGAAGCTTTGAAGTCTTGGTCTCTACTCCCCTACTCTTATACTCACACACTTATTTTTAAGTTGGCTGAAACATTTGAGGTTACTTTTGTTTGTGCTTAATAATTTTTATACCATACTTCCCCTTAACTGAAGTCCCATGCTGTGTTTTTAGGTTTTCTATCTCTAGTTATTGTTTCTGACAAAGAAATGTGGAACTCATCTTCTTCATTTAAAAAAGCATAACTATGATTATATTCTACTGAATGGATAATTCTTTAATTCTGTGTGACATGATTGGTCAAGAGTTTGCCCCTCTCTCTTTCACGTGAAATTTTTAAGTCTTTGTTAATTTCCTTTTCTTGTGTCAGCTATCCATAGACTATTTCTTAGGGTTTAGAAGTTCAAATAAAAAGTTTTTTTCTTTTTAATGGCTTGCATAAACCCTTTATAAACCTTGACATAAGTTCTGTTGAAAGAAAATGAAATAAATGCCCAGTAATATCCTACTAAATTTTAAGCTAATGATGGAAGAGGGGAAGTATATGAGCCAAAGTAATTTCTTAACTATTTTTAGTTTTTGACAAGATCCTCTTAGGGGATCTCTGTTGTCTTGTTACCTACAAAATTTGGTGGAACACATAAATCTTCAGAAATTAGGAAGAAATATCAAAGGTTTGGATCAACTTCTTATGTGACTGCCCTCGGTACCCCCCATTGATTTCTTGTCTTCTTTAATCACGGTAGGGGTAGAACTTACAAAGAAATGGCCTAGAGAGGTTAGAATGAGCCCATTCTTTCTTGTAAGCAGCATACAGTTGGATCTTGCTTTTGTACCCATCTGACAATCTCTCTCTTTTAACTGGGAGTTTAAATCATCCACATTTAAAGTGATTATCAGTATGATTATATTAAAATCTGTTACATTTCTGTTTTATATTTTTCCATATGCTATTTTTAAATTTCCTATATATATATATTTTTTGCTTTCTCTTGGGTTACTTGAGTATTTTTATTATTCCATTTTATCTCTTCTATTGACTTATCTATACCTCCTTTTACTCTTTTTTGTGGTTGCCCTAGGGTTTACAACATACATTTTTAACTAATCTGATTCTACCTGCAAGTAATATTATACCACTTTATGTGTAGTATGAATACCTAACAACAACATATTCCCAATTCATCTATCTCATGAAAGGATGAAGATATGCTAATATTGCCATACATTTTACTTTTACATATGCTATAAATGCATATACATTGTCATGATTTTTGCATTAGGCAGTTTTTTATAGCAATTACAAATAAGAAAAATGTATATTTTAACCCTCATTTAGTACATTTCCAGTGCTTTATCTTTCCAGTGCTATACCTAAATTTTTAACTGATAACATATTCCTTATGCCTGAAGAACTTCATATAATATTTCTTATAGAGTAAGTCTGATAAAAATGAATAATCTTAGGTTTTGTCTAAGAGAGTTTTTTTTTCCACCTTAACTTTTGAAAGCTATTTTTTCTGGGTATAGATTTCTAGTCTAGTAGATTTTATTTTCTGTTTGTTTCAGCACTTTAAAGATGCCACTCTATTGTCTTCTTACTGGAATGGCTCTCTGATGAGAAATCTTATCCTATTTCTCTATAGATAATGTATCTTTTTAATCGGACTGCCTTCAAGATTTTCTCTCTATATTAAGTTTTCAGCAGTTTGAATATAATTTTTCTAGCTCTGTGTTTTTGCATGTGTGTGTCATTGTGTGTGTGCTGGTATTTATCTTGCTTGATAGTCTCTGAGCTTCTTGGATCTGTTTTTGATGTCTTATGTTAGTTTTGGAAAATATTAAGGTGATATTTACTCAAAAATTTTAAAAAATTAAAGTTGACAGTGACTACAGATTGGCATTGCTTTCGAGTACCTGGCAGAAGCAAACTCAAATATTCTCTGGATGAAGGACATTTTACTAGGTCCACCAGGTGAATAGTCACTAAAACATAGTTTCTAGGAGCATCAATATAACATCAAAAATCACCAGACATGTGAGGGAAAAAGCCACCGTAAGGGAGGTCAGAGGAGCAACTACATAATCAGATCTTTAAAGACTGGAAACACAATGATAATAACATAACTGCTTAATATGATTAAAGGAATTAAGAGAGAGTGTTATAAATATGCTTTAAAGAATAAGAACAAGAGAAATGATCACACAAATTTTTTTCAACTGGACTCCAATGAAAAATATAACAATTGAAACTGGAAACTCAATGGATTGTTCAATAACAGGTCATGCATTGTTGTAGGAAAAAGTAATAAACTAGAAAATCAAAATGAATAAATTACACACAGATAAAAGGATAGAAAATATACAAAAGATTAGAAAAAAAGGAGCAAAGAAAGAGAATACTTAACATACTTATTAGTGGAGTTCTGGAAGGAAAAAAAAGACATAATGGAGGAAAGGTAATATTTGAAATGATAATGGCTGAGTATTTTCCAGAATTGATGTAAAGCATAAATTCTCAGTTTAAGGAAGCCAAATGAATCTCAAGCAGGATTTTAAAAAAGCAAGACATACTTAGACATGTTATTGTAAAACTGTGAGGTCAAAGACAAAGAAATTATTTCAAAAGCAGCCAAAAAGGAGGAGGGGAAAAACTGCTTACAAATGACAAAAATATGATTAAAATCTGACTTCTTGACAGCAACGATATAAAACAGAAGACAATAGAACAATATCTTCAACTTTTTGAAAAAAAAATTACTGCTAACTTAAAATTGACTATTCTATAAACCTAACTCTCAAGGACAAAAATCAAACAAACAAACCACAAAAAATATGTTACCTATAGATTTCAATTTAAGAAATTTCTAAGATATGTGTTTCTGGGAAAATAAAAATGATCTCAAATAGAAACTCCTTTGATGCAAGAAATTATGAGCCCAAAATATGGTACACATGTTTATCTAAATAAACATTTACAATATAAAACAAAAACGTCAAATTTATAGATTAGAAAAACAAGACAATGCTAAAATATTGAATAAGAAACATAAAAAGAGTAATGGTCAATGGTAAATCATTATAAGGTCTTGTTTTGGTCTGAAGGATAAATACATTGATTAATTTTACATTGTATTGAGTTAAATTCCCTTACCCAAGTTTTTAGGGCAACCACTAAGGAAGAGAAAAAGTAAGAGAGGAAAAAAAAAATAGAAAGGGGAAAAATTAATAATAAAGAAGGTGAGAAAAGAAAGGGGGGAAAAGGAAATTTTAAAAAGCACAAAATAAAACAGTATTATAATAATGGATCCAAATAGATTAGCAATTAAAAATATGGTTTTAGTAACTTCAAAAATACTGGACTGTATAAAAAACCAGAATCCAGCAATATTAACATATTGCTTATATATGACATAAGTAAAATTTAAGGGCATAGGGAGGTTGAAAGAAAGCAGATGAAAAAAGATATACTAGGCAAATCCTAAGCAAAATCAACTATGTAAGCATGGTAACAGAAAAAAAAATAATAAAGATTGGAAAGAAGAACCAACTCTGTTATTGTCCATAGTTGCTATGATTGTCTACAAGAAAATCCAAAAGAAAAAACAGGAAAATGAAGAGAATTAATAAGAAATTAACAAAGGATTTGCATATCAAATTAATATATAAAAGTAACTTGCATTTCTATATATTAATATTAGCAGAAAATAGAAAATGAAATCCAAAAGGTGAAATTTGTCATAGTACATACATTTGTCTATGTATGTATATATTGATCTATTTATCATTCTGTCTAATCTATCAGCTGTCCTAGATGATGGCTGATATAATCTGGGATACCTAGAATTAAATATAAATTCAATATGGGACCTTTTGGAGAAAATTATAAAATTTTATTGAAAGACATGAAAGAAGAACTAAATAAGCAGAGAAATATATCAAGTTCTTGGAAGGGAAGATTTAATATTTTTAAGATGTTAAATCTTCCCCCAATAATCTTCAGGTCTCATTCATTTCCATTGAAAACATAGTAAGGTATTTTGTAGAACTTCACAAACTTTTTGTAAACTTTTCATGGAGAGCAAAGGGCCAAGAATAGCCAAGAGACTTCTGAAGAAAATAAATAGGGTGAGTGTGGATGGAGCAGGGGGAATTATCCTTCAATATGTCAAGATTTATGTTAGAACCATAGATTTACACTAAGTAATATGGTACAAGGATAAACAAGGAGAAAAAATGAAGAGCATTAAGAACAATTCATATAAAGTCCTATGTATAATGGAGCTGTCAATGGAGATCAGTAGGAAAAGGATTGATTTTTGACTGAGTCATATTGAAGCAATTGGTTATCCATAAAAAAGAAAAGAAAAGAAAAGAAAATTGTGTCCTTACCTCACACCATGCACAGCTTGCTTGTTTTATAGCCCCTAATACTTCTGAGGGGCTTTCTCCTTAACGATGACCACTGGAACAATGGCAAATGTCTTTACTTTTATCCTACAGGATAAGAGATTTTCTTAGAGATTCCTGGTGGAAAAGCCCTAAACAGAGAAACTGGTGAAAGCTACCAAAGGGTAACAAGCTTATTCAGTAATCAGTAGTTGGTTGTCACATAAAGGGCATATACAAATACTGGCTGTAATTCCCCAGTCTTTCAAACATTTTGGAAACCTAGTCACTTCTAAATACACTTTCTTTTTTTTAAGGAAAGCTTACGTGGTAATGTTGCTGTTTCACCAAGTGAAGTCTGGCAAGTCTCAAACTACATATGTAAACTGTAATTAAATTATTAATGTAAAGCTATACAATTCACTGCTTTGACAATAATACTTAGCTACAAAGCCATCTTACATTCTTCTACTAATAAGTACTGACTGAAGTTGGAGAAATGATTTTTTTTCTGGCTTAGTTGATGAATTCAAGTGACAACTTTTATGTATTGGTGGAGGTTGACATTCTCTCAGAGAAGGTAAAAAAAAAATTCAACCTATCTAAGCTATCTGACAGACCTCAGAAGCTCTTCTTGACTATAGAGCAAGCCATTTATGGTGTGAGGAGAAGGAGAAAATTCACAGAGATAGTGGAAACACTCAAAGGGAGGAAGAACCATAACCTGACCAAGGCAAGTGTTGGACAAGACTTGTTCTGAGTTCCACCTAGCTGAGGTTAGGGGATTTTAATAAGTGGTCTCACTAAGAGTGAAGTAATGAACAGGGGATGCCTTTTTTTTTTTTAGAAACTAAAAACAGTATTTGCACGAATAAAGTACACAATACATAACATAAAAATTCTATGCAATTTTTTAAATTAAATGTATGCCTAATAGACATGATAAACAAATATACTTTCTGAGCCACATGTATTTATCATATCTTTCTGCATCAGCTCTCAGAACAGCCTGCAACAGAACCGTCTGGGGTATTTTTATCGCATCCATATTTTAGTCATAATCAGAAAACCTTTTCCTACAGCCAAGTTATAAAGGAATTCATCCATGCTTATTTCTAGTACTTGTGTGATCTCATTTTTCTATGGTAGATCCCTGATTTAATAGTAGTTTATTCTTATATTTGGTGTGAGGTAGGGATTTAATCTTATCTTTTTTTCAAATGATAAACCAGTTGGCCCAGCACCATTTATTAAAAGTTCATCTTTAATAAAAGATGATTTAAGATGCCATCTTCAACATTATTAAAGTTCTATTATTTGGTCTATTTTTGGATCATCTATTCTGTTCCATTGTCTATGGTGTTCCTTTGAAATGGATAAAAAGTGCCCCATATAAGAATCTTTGTGAGTAGGTCTGGAAATTAGCATTTTAGATAAATTTCCTGACGTGGCCCCTTTGCAGGACAGGGGATGGACATATAACACAAAGAGACAGACAAAGAAAGACACTGACACACATAAAGACGGTACAAGACTAGAGCACCGAATGCCCCAGTCACTTTATTCTTATAGTCAAAAAATCAAAGTTACTTCCTTATACGTGACCACCCAGGCATTGCAACAATGGCCATAGATTCAGGAACACGTAGCCTAAGGACACAGATGTCCCCTGACTCGGGGTCTTAATGGGTTGCTTAAGCCTAGGGCCATAATCCAGAGTTTGAGATAAGCACAGACAAGCAATGCAGCCACAAAAGGGGAACTTTGTTCCCATTCCTTCCAGCCTGGCCCCCCGCGACTGTGCCTGTCTTAGGTTGACCCCCCTCTGCATGAGGGGATTACCCGTCCTCGGCTAAACAGCCATCCCATGAGCTCAGGCGGTACCCCATAAGGGCAAGGTGTTTATCAAGTGGCCTCCAGATCCCAGGGCTGTGGGGCTGGGCAACATTCGCTTCTGTGCAGAAGATCAAACTCTTTGTTATGCCTTCAAGCAGCAACCCTATTAGTTAGGTAAACCTAAGCCGGAATGTATGACTCTTATGCAGCTCTGGGTTGGGCACGTATTCCAGTAACTCTGCAGCCTGGAGTAAATAATGCCCAGGCCTAAAGGACACAATGGTCAAGGAGAGTTATGTGCAGGTGGCTGCTTTAGTGACCTTTCCATGACTGCAGCTGCACTGTCTCCAACACCTTCTAATAAAGTGGAAGGGTAAGAATGTCAGAGCTACGAGCTAGGGCCAGTGCTACATCACGAGGACCCCAGTGTTCTGGGCAGCAGCCGTACCCCAACTCTCCCGTGTTCGGGACAGCTTCGGACAGTTCAATATGGACTTGGAAAAATTGTTTTCCTACTGTTTTGGAGTGGTTATATTAACTCAATTATGTTAATTTAACTGTTTTATTTTTTAAATATGTTTTATCTTCTTATACCAAGAATTATTGAGAGATTCATGTTGAAATTCACTTCAACTTTATTTTATATCAGTTTTTGCTTAAAGTATTTTTTAAGCTGTGTTATTGGATCCATATACATTTGTGACTTTCTATGTCTTTTGAAGAATTGATTCTTTTATAAAATATCCCTTTTTATTTCTGATGGATTTTTCTTCTAATGTTTATTTTATTTAATATGAATACAGCCAGTCCAGAATTTTATTGATTAGTGTTTATATAATACATTATTTTTCATATCCTTTTACTTTTAAGCTATATGTGTCTTTATGTTCAAACGGTATTTCCTATAGACAGCATATGGTTGAAAATATATGCCTTGTAATTGTTGTGTTTAGACAATTTGATTTTAATTCAATGATTAGCTATAGCTGGGTTCAGATGTGCCACCTTGTTTGTTTTCTAATTGTTCAGTTTGTTCTCTTCCATTTAGACACATGTTTTAGAAAGGTAAGGTATTGACTATACATTCTCAGCCATTGGAAAATATGGCCTTGGCATCATTTCATATTCTTTATTTTTTTTGTAGCTATTTTATTTTATTTATTTCAGCATATTATGGGGGTAAAAATGTTAAGGTTATGTACATTACCCTTGGCCCTCCTCCCCCCTGGAGTCAGAGCTTTAAGCGTGTCCACCCCCCAGATGGTGTGCATCACACTCTTTATGTATGTATATACCCATCTCTTCCTCTCCCCTCCCACCTGCCCAACAACCGATAAATGTTATTCCTATATGTCCACTTAGGTGTTGATCTGTTAATACCAATTTGCTGGTGAGTACACGTGGTGCTTATTTTTCCATTCTTGGGATACTTCACTTAGTAGAATGGGTTCCAGCTCTTTCCAGGAAAATACAAGAAGTGCTATATCACCATTGTTTCTTAAAGCTGAATAGTACTTCATGGTATACATACACCACATTTTATTAATCCACTCATGTATTGATGGGCACTTCGGTTGTTTCCACCACTTTGCAATTGTGAATTGTGCTGCTATAAACATTTGAGTGCAGGTGTCTCTTTTTACTAATTCTGTTATCATTGTTAGTAAAAATCAGAACATTTTCTCTCTTTTTGTTTTTTTTACCATAGTCCAAACATGTTTATTTACCAGTCTTTGTTAGGAGCCAGTAAATGCAACTGTTCAGAAATTATCTCACACCAAATAAATAAGAAGTTTTCATCCCTTCATTATTATGGAGACATATTTGAATGTTCACTATACATTTTTTAATTGTTTATTTCTTTTGATTTTTTGAAACTTATATGGCATTACTTTCCCTTAAATTGTTACAAGATATTGAATATGGACAGTGTGCCAAAAGCATATTAGAGTTCCTTTCTTTAAGTTCTTATTATTGATACTAAATAACAAATTAATAAATAAATTTGAATAATGTCAATTAGCAGTCATGTATTTTTAAAAATATATTAATTGGTTGATTCCATCATTAAAACTGGAGCAAAATAAGTTTCTTACTCTTAAAGACTTTGATTCCCTCTGCCTGTCTACATTAGATTGTTCAATATTCCACTGTAATTCATTTAAATATGCAAATTATATACATTTTTGAGGGTGTTATAAATGTATTTTAGAAGAATATACTATATTATAAATGAAATATTTTCTAAGACATTTTTATGGAATTGTGCAAAAACTATTACTAATCACTCACTTAAACCAAAATAGTAACTGCATAACATAGCAAAGAACTTGATTTATGAAATATCTAAAATATATCATTTGATTTCTAATAATGAAAAATAATGGTTCTGTAGGAATCAAATATTTGCTATGTAAATTGAAACTGTAAAAATATAAATTTATGAAAAAAATCTAAAATAAATTGAATAAGCATAAGTTAGTGAGAACTCTAAGTAATATAGCCATATTAAATAAAATATTTAAAAAATGGTATTGTGATCCTTACTTTTTGAATCCTTGGATATGGACACTTAGGAAATTCTAATAAGAAAAAAAAATTAACCAGCATATATTTTGGTAAAATTATGTTCCCTGGAAAGGTAAGATTTATCTAGTAAAATTTTTCAACAGTTTAATCTAAAAATGGGAAAGGGATGGAGGGGATGGGTAAATTCACAATTAATGGGTGTGGAGCACACTGTTTGGGGGATGGGTACCCTTGTAGCCCTGGCTTAGGTGGTGCAAAGGCAATATATGTAACCAAAATGTTTGTACCACATAATATTCTAAACTTTAAAAATAAAGAACTAAGTGCAATCTACAAAAAAAACCCCAAAACTTCACTTTTAAAATGAGCCCCGTGATTAACTAGTCAAATAAAATTTTAAAAAGTTTTATTTCAAATTTAAATCTAAATTTGGCTTATATAAAAACTGTTATTTTACTAATATGAAGTCAGCACTTTAATATATTTTATAATATTTATCACATGAATATAAAATAAATATGCATTAAGAAAAATTTAGACACAGTTTGTAAAATCACTAAGTTTACTTTTTTAAATTGTTAATACATCTCATCCTCTAAAAGAAGTCTAATATTTTTTTCTAACTTAATTCTGGCATCCATCAAAACAATTTGTTTAATGCTAAAATAAGAAATAACAAACAATTCCATTTCACAACTGAGTGCTTTTGTGAAACAGTCATTGTGTACCTCAGTGTCATCCAAAAATGACAAAGCATTCTTTTCTCATTAGTCTTTTTGTGTAGCATGGAACATTGATTTTATGAAATTGGGTATTTATTTCTAACTGCTGAAGAGAAGTGACAATTTAAATTAACATTATATGACAGCTAATTCTAAAATATCCTACTTGATGTAGACATACAATATTTCCCAAATATTTTATTTCTGAATGCACAAATGGCTTTTTTGAGATACACTGATTTCAATTCATGGAAAAATTTGGTGCCTTTTTAGTTCCAAAATATCTTGGTACTTTGAGCATGGTATATATTCAACACATGTTTATAGATGCTAATTCTTTAATTTTTATTTGTTCTATGACAGTATGTCCAGTCAAAGGACATAGTAAAAAGTAAAAAAAAAAAAAAAAAAAATGTGTCCAGTCAAAGTAAAAAATGTGTTCCAGAAATAAATGAAAAAAGGACACATGAAAATAGTAAATATAATGTGCAATGTGTACTTATCTATATATCTCTGTATATGTATATCTATATAGTTTTAGTGCATTTGTGCTGTTTTAACAAAAACCACAGACTGGGTAATTTATAAATAATAGAAATCTATTTCTTATAGTACCGAAGGCTGGCGTATTAGTCCGTTCTGTGCTGCTATCAAGGAGATAACCTGAGCCTGGGTAATTTATAAAGAAAAGAGGTTTATTTGGTTCTGCAGACTGTACAAGAAGCATCATACCTGAATCTGCCTCTTGTAAGGGCTTCAGGGAACTTCAAATCAAAGCAGAAGGTGGAGAAAGAGCACATGTAGCACATGGCAAGAGAGGGAGGTGGTGGTGCCAGGCTCTTTTAAACAACCAGTTCTCATGTAAACTAATAAAGTGAGAACTGACTCATTATAGTGGGGAAGGCGCCAAGCCATTCATGAGGGATCTGGCCCATGACCCAAACATCTCCCACTAGGCCCTACATTCAACACTGGGGATCAAATTTTAACATGAGATTTGCAGGGGCCAGGCATCCAAATCATATCAGCTGGGAAGTCCAAGATCAAGGCTTCAGCAGGGTGAGGACTGCTTTTCCTCTTTCCGAGATGGCACCTTGTTGCTCCATCCTCTGAGGGGAAGAACACTGTGTCGTCACAGGGCAAAAGGGAAGGAAGGGCAAGAGAGGCAAACTCTATCTGAAGTTTCTTTTATACAACCATTAAGTCATTCATGAAGGGGGAGCTCTCAGGACTTAATCACTTCGCAAAGGCCACACCTCTTAATACCACCACAATGGGAATTAAGTGTCAACAGAGATTTTGAAGGGAACACACATTCAAACCACAGAATGCATGTGTGAAGCAGAGGGCTTCAAATTGATTACTTAGCTGGGGCAGGGAGGAGTGCAGGGGGTCTGGGTGCAGAGGTGTCGGGGGCATAGGTCTTGACTGCAGTCTCATTTCAATGCCTCTCTGGGCCTGACAATTTAAAGGGGGTTCGCATGTCTCAAATAAAAAGTTTCTTTTCTTTCTCAGCTGTCTCTTTATCTTGTTGTCTCTGGTAAACTAAGTAGTCTAAAGTTTAGAATACTCTCATAAAGCTAGTAGCGATTCCTTAATTGCTTACCATTAAAATCTCTCTTGTTTTAGAGAGACCTATTAAAGCTTAAACTTTCACGCACTCTATTTGAAATAAAAGCAATTCCTTTGGTGAAAAATTTGGTGCTCTCTGTTCTTATGACCTAAATCTTGCACTGAGCAAAATTTCTGAGCCACTACTCTGGAGCTAAGGTTGAGAATATTTGTCCACTTCTCTCATAATAACACACCTGGGATATGAGGACGGTGCTAGAAAGAGAGGGTGGCTTTTTGTCTGCTCAGCTCAACCCTCCTGTTATAACAAGTAAGTGAGCTGGGGTGAAGGCAATTGGAGAAGTAATTTCAGCCTCCCTCACCTAGGGTAGGACCTCAGGTGTTTGCATCGGGCCAGAATGTAGGAAGATAGCCCCCCTTTCTCTCAGCTGTACTTGCCTGGAATTTGGCTTCAGCAATAAAAATTTAGGGATGCTGAGAAATGCTGAAGGTATCTTCCTTTTGGAGAAATTCCATAGCCCTTACCTGGGAGCTGAGGGGAAAGAGAGACCTCCCTTTTTGGCCACAGCTGCCCAGAGTGGACGTTCGGAGGGTGGCCAGAGGGACCAAGCCAGGACTCCAGTCTACAGTCTCTCCTTATTCTTACCAAAATGCAGTAGATTTTCTTGAATAAATAATTCTTCATTTGCTTTATCCTCTCAGGACAATATCCAGTGATTGTTTTTTAATTATAATTTTCTGTAGCTATTATATTCTGCAACGAGTTCCACAGAACTCCCTATACTACCATTCCAGACGTGAAAGTGGATGTTGTATTTAACGAATACCAGTCATCACATAGAAGCATAACATAAGACATAAAGGTCAGTCAAGAAGTGTAGATAACGTCAAACAAACTCAATTCAAAAAAGCATAAACTAAAACTAAAACAAAACTTCTTTGTGACATACAAGATACATTACCTACATAAGAAATAGCACTATTCTCAAAATTATTTCTGCAACACACAATGGCCGTAAGAGTATTGATATCTTCTCTTAAGGTTTTATGCTTTCCATTTGCTCTTTACGTATACTACATGCAGCATTTAAAATTCTTGTTGCCATAGTTACTGATACTAAAGCAAACATATAGAAGAGATTCAGAACTGGAACTCTGTCTAAGATAAGAAAATATGTTATACTCAAAATGAGAGAAAAGTCACTACTGTGAAGGATACTTATATATAACAATGTTTCCCTCTGACATTGTATTATTTTTCTCCCCAGAGAAGATATAATGATTGAACTATATAGTGCCTTAAAAGGTTTCAGGATTTAAATAACTTCATGCTGTGTTCTTAACAGAGTCATATTTGGAACCCAGAGTGGAATGACATTTACAAATACATTGTGTATTAAAATAAGTGATGAGGATATGAGACATATATTGCATGGTAATGAGAAGCTTATTTAAAACACAAATTATAACATACTTCTTTTTTAAAGACTATATACAGGTAAATTTTTATGAATATTTTTGGTACAAGCACATTTATTTGTCAACTCAATGCTATCCAATTGACATTTCGTCAAAGAAAAATGAAATACAGTACATAAACAGCATTTTAAAAGCTAGATTACTGTATGTGACTCTGCGCAGTAGGGTAGCTTATTCTGTAAGGTCATTTTGAACTAAATGTAAAGGTAATAGCTGACCTGATATGGGATTTGATGCTACTCTTAACAGTATGATGCCAGCTATTATATTGCAGTAGATGCATCATTTAAAAGGTTTTAAATTGCTTTCTTTGCCTTTTTTTGTCAAAACGATATACAGAATAAAATGCCTTTTAAAAAACAACATGAACACTTTTTTTTATAACCAATTCCACAGCAATAAGCCATACACAGAACACATTAAGGCTTTGCTGCTTAAATCAGCCTACTCAATTTTCATCATATGAATTCTACACATTAAATGTGAAAGGTTTGAATTTATCAGATATTCCATACACTGGGGTTTATGAATATCTCAATGGTTAGATAAAAATATAGGAAGATGAACAAATAGGTAGACAATATAGATAATGACACAGATAATAACATAGATATACATATCATACATGGACATATACATACACACATATATAAACAGTGGAATGGCGTCAAATTTAGAAGACCAGAGAGAATAACTTCTTTTACCTTTGGATCTCACTCCTCTGTTTCCTGTAATGTATAACTTTATTATATGGTTTAAATAAATATTAGCTGATTGATTTGTTTAAGCAAATTTGGAAATTTGAGCAGGGTAATATGCTTGCTATTTAGGACCAAAAATTATTAAATTACAAAAAAAATGAACCTTGCTTTAAATGTCTCAATTATCTGGAACTTGCATTGACTTCTTTTCTTCAACAATGCTCAATTTTAGATTGCTTATCCCATTTGCTTTTCTAAATTCCATTCTTATACATGAGAATATGCATACACACACACACACACACACACACAATCATTTGCTTACTATCAGCCCCTTGGGTCTCAATAGAAATACAAAGACTGAATGCTTAAATTAATCCATGGAACACTGATGAATTTCTCCTGCCCATCTCTCCTATGCTATGGTACACACATGTGGAAAACCTAATCTAAATCTCATCCAAGAGTGCTCTACATTCAGGTGCTCACACCAAGAATCTGGGAGTGACTGCTTGCTCTCTCTCTCACCCTCTTTGCTCCCCCTATACACAATCAATCACCAATACTTTTATTACACCCACAAACTATTTTTCAAATCTGTTATTCATCTAGAGTGTCATGACACTAGTATGTGCATCCGTCCTCTATCACTTAAACCTGTGCAATATCTTGTAAACCTCCCTGCCCCATCCTCTCTTGCAATCTTCATTTGATTCATCACTGAATATCAGGGCAATAGTTTAAAATATGATTCGAGTAAGAGCATGTTCCTGCTGAAAACTTTACAATGGCACCTCCTTTTCATTAGAAAACCTTGCATTAATGGCTACAGACTTCATCATCAAGCTCACTTCACTTTCGACAGCCGGCTACTTTCATTCCCTGACAAATACAGGCTTCTTTATAGTTCTGGAATTTCAAATCCTCATCTGCCAGCCATGCTTTCTTCTCTTCTTTTCAAGGGCTAATGTTTTCTATCTTCTTAAAAATACAGAAACTATTTCTTAAGCTCGACGCTAGGGTAGGTCTCCTTGTTACATTTGCAATCTAATGAATAAATGAGTCAAATGAAGATTGCAAGAGAGGAGGGGGCAGGTAGGTTTACAAGATATTGCAGAGGTTTAAGAGAGAGGACAGTTGCTCAATAATATATTAGTAAGGTGGGACAAGGGAGGTAACAAATCAAATAAAACTTCACAAAATGGGAACATATATAGAGTTCCTCTAGCACCCCCTAATTATAATTGTCATTGTTTTAAAAATGTCTTTCCACTGACTTCTACTTACTTTACTGAGAGCACAAGTAACAAGGAACACAAAGCTCTTTGTTCTATTTCATAAGACACAGATGAAATGATATAAGGACAAATAACTTAAACCAAGATAAATATCCTGCCTCCCCACCCATACCATGCTCAGTTATTTCATTCTGAGAATCTCTGGAGTTTCTAGGATAAAGAAGTGTAAGCGGTGTTGGCAACTTAATTGCAATTTCAAACATAGCAAGTCAATTCTGTGGGCATTTTATTGAACACCTGGATAGGCCAAGCCTTGTGATAGCATATGTGTAGGTACAGAGGTAAATAAAAACATAGAACTGATTGTCAAGGTGGCTATAATGAGGTCCTCTGATTCCACCTGCAGTACCTGTCACAGTGGCTCTCTTTTTACTACATGTCAATTCTCTCAAAACCTCCCTCATCAGTGGTATACTTGACTATGTCTGTGTAAGTATTCTTTATGAGGTGTGATTGTGGAGCAATGTAGGAACTGCAGTATGAAAGCAGAGTCCTTTTATGTCCAGGGTTATCACATGCAAGGTTTGTGATTTATGAGTTTAGTTTTCTCACTGTGTAAAATGAAGAATTAATACTACTTATCTTTAAGGTTACATATAACGATACAGTACAAAGTTTTAGTGATATTGATATTGCACATTAAGCCACATAAAATTATTTGACTGTTTAGTCATAATAAGCTTGTTCCTAAAAGTATTCCTGAAATTTACAAATTTAGAAGGAAGGAGAGTATAATATCTTGCTCGCTTTGGCCTATTCTACTCCAAATTCTATGGGTTTGCACCCAAGCATGAAATAATGTGAACACTGGAACTGTGTAGAAATCAAATATAACTTCATAAATCACAGTAAAGGAGACTACATTTTTATTTAGGGAGTCATAGCACCCATCCTCTTACTTTTTTATTTTACTTTTTCTTTAGAATTTAAACCCAGACATGTTTCAGAGACTCCATTGCCCTGAATTTACTTATTTCCAGTTCCCTGTTACACTATCTCATAGCTGACTTTTGATGCAACAGATTTCGATTAAGTAGGTGAAGCAAGATCTTGTCTTTCCTTGTCATAGAAAATTAACTACCCTTGAGTTATCTGTGCAGTATATATCTCATCCTTGTGTGTTTCCCTTTAGCATTTGCAAGTATCCTTTCTACTTTATAAATTTTGTTCCATTTTTCTCAGAGACGGTTAACTCAAGATTATTCCTCTGCTCTCTAAATAGTAATAATACTAATATGGTAGCACTTCCTATTTATAAAGTAGACACAATAACTCCAGTATAAACTATGTGCTTCACATGCATAAACTTGTTGAATAGCCTCAAGAAATTTTTGTGTTAATTTCAAATTTATTCCTTTTTTATTTACAACGAAACAAAATGAGACTCAAGGAGTAAGCAACTGTCTAAGGTTATAGGGCTAGTAAGTGGTAGTGGGTTAAATCCAAGACTACCTAATATGAGGGATAGTAGTCTGAATTATTATGCCATAAATACATTATCACTATTGATTTGAAAAGCTGGTTTTATAATCTGTAAAGTGAGAGTATTCTTTTTGGATGATTTACTCAATTACATATGTGAAGTTACAGTAAATGTACATTCAACTAAAATGCAATTGAAGTGAATTACTAGCCTTTTAAAAGTGAATTTCTTAAGAAAGCGATTTGCGTAAATTATGAGGGCAAACCAAAAAGCAATTACAAATTAATAGAGGCTTTATTGGAATATTCTCCTCTTTATTCCAGTACCCTTATCCTACAATAACTTCATACAACACACTCTCCCAGTTATCATAATAGTTTTTAATACTCACCACTCTTTGGACATGCCTGGATTCTCTGAGAAATTTCCTCCATCAGACTCTTTCTTTTCATTATACTCAGTTTTAAAATTTGTTCTTAGTTCAAATGCATATTGGAAGATAAAATGACTAAAAAAGTTAGTGTATTGATGGAAGCACCAGTTTGCTGAATTTTGTTAATTTTTAACAAAATATGTATTCTTTATAATAAAATATTATATGTAATTTAAAGCAATTATATATAGTGGTTGGTCAGTAAATGTTTAATAATTGATGAGTTTAAAGCAGAATTTAAAGATTGAGAACTGGAAATACAGATGAATTTTTGGTCAAGCCCCAACCTTACCTCCCAGTTCTTCACCATTCATTCATACACGCAGTAATTTAGTCATTTGCCTTTTTCACTGTTGGGAGGTAATTGTTCTTGGTGGTTCTCACATTTCAGCACCTTTTGCAGTAAGGGTATTTAGAGTCTTTTATTTTTTTTAATCTCATAATTGCTTTTCAAGGATGTTATAATGGGAATGGCCTTGGAAGATAAAGACAGTGTTTCCTTCCAGAACTCAGGGCAGGATTGTTTATTGTTCAGTCTAATAAAGGTAAGTTCTCCATTTGGGGATACATTGGGCATGTTTGCTTGAAGTTTCTTTTAAAAGATTGAGGTTTCACAATCTGAGTTTTCCCATCTGTGACACAAGTACATTGCATGTGCTGCATCCAGCTCACCACACCTGCCTCACATGCTGGATCCCTGGGTTGCAGAAAGGGGAAAGGGGAGGGACAGTTGTGATTATGAAGTTCATGCTTCTTGTCCAAGAATGACAAATCCATTGTCCCTGATATGGGTGTGTCACATTTTCTTTCAGTTTACATAAAATTATGGCAAACTAACTTGCAGGTAATTGTTAGAGCCTTCACCATTCTTGACACCATCCTGTTTATAAGTTGATCCAAATGATGATTATGAAATTAGCCTAGAACAGCTACACCTGCAGGACCCATCTGTGTTTCCTCTACTTTAGCTTTCTATATATCTAAGACTTCACCCAGCATGAAAAGCTAGTTATTTATTTTTTTTTTGATTTTAGCATATTATGGGGGTATGGTTATTTTGTTTATAAATGTTACATTTTAAAAAGAATATAACAAGTAATGTTGGAAAATTAATAGTTAATAATTCATATATTTTTAAAAATATATTCTCAAATATAAACTGAGGAGTTGATATTGCACAATTTATATATTTCTTTTCATATTTTGAATACAAGCATTTTTCAAATGTTAGTTTAATCTATATACATGATTTTCAAATGACTGTATATTTTCCAGGGTACTTGATAATACTTATAAGCATAGTAGGAAAACTGGAAATGTAAACATAGTATAGGTGATAACTTTATCACCACTTGGATGCAATTTTTTGAATTATTTTCACTGAATAGTAGATAAATGGGGGAGGCAATATTTTGTACCTATTCACATTCCAAAAGCCCTCAAAATTTCCTTTAGTTGGATTCACACAGGAAGATATTGAAGGGAAGCATAAAGATCGGACTATCTTCACGGCTCTTTTTGACCGTTCAATGGGTCATGAAAGTTAGTGAAGGAGACTGTGGCAGCACTACATTCCACTCCTGAATTTGGCATAAATGTGGATGAAAGCTAGTCAAGGGAGTGTGGTATTGATTGTTTTCCTCTGTTACACAATAGTATTTGCAAACACTGGTGAGATGGTGAGATGTCAGGATTTGTTCTCAGCAGTGGTGGGAACATATGTTCTCAGCATATAATGTTCAGCTCTGATGCACAAGGCTACCTGGAGAGATTGCTAGCTATTGCATTATATACTTTAACCTATGGCCAGTTGCCTGAGATAATTAGATATTGCTACAGCATCAATGTAGACATATTTTAGAAATTCATATTTTGTCTTCTCTTATTTCTAACCCATTTTTTGCTATATATTTTTTTATTTATATGTTTTCCCACTTTCTTGCATTCCCATGTCTTACTAAGGCAGCTGAAATGTGTTTATCCCTCTTGCTTATTAGGTACAATTATACTAAAATTATCCTTGTAGTGAATCAATGTGATTTTCTATGGAATATCTTGCTGAGAGTCAAAGACAGAAAGTTAATGGCAAAGTTGGGAGTCAAATCCATATCTCTGTCTTAAAAGTCCATATGTTTAGCAGACAAGACTATTTCTTAAAACAATCTTAATATTAAGAAAGCTATAATTTGGAAGACTATGTTCAATCATTAATTTTTTCATTCTTTCATGAATTTGTTGGGAAAAACTGAGATAGACCCAAGGATCAGGAAATAGACAATATAGAAAAATGTGTCTACTTTCAATGAGCTTAAGTATAAAACAAATAAAAAAATTTGATACAGGAGACCTAAGATTGGCATTTCTGTCAGATATTTTAACTCTGTGTTAAAAGATTTGATTTTACCTGAAGGTAATTAGAGGGCTTTAAAGAGTCTTCAGAAAGAAAAATCAAGCAGATGTTTATTTTTAAAATATTATTTTCACCATCATATGAAAAACTGATACTCCTCAGGTAGCTGGTATACCAATTTATTTAAAAATTGATAACATTTTAAACTTAGGTATAAAAAGTAGTTATATAAAGGATTGCAGAGGTATTTAAAATTAGAGTAAAATAAACAACATATATTTTTTAAATTAGTGGTGAATTCATAAGAGTAGGAAAGGTTAAAAATGACTTCTAAATTTGAAATAGTATCATGAGATAATTAATGTGATTATGGTTTCATCACAGAAAGGCAAATTTTGTGGGAAAATAATGAGTTCAATTGACATTGTGGTTTCTGAGAAGTATCAAGTGGTGATAAAAAATTGGAAATTGTAAAATATTAACATGAAAACAATATTTCAAACAGATATCTACTCTCCCACATTAATGCAGCACTATTCACAATTGCCAAGATATTGGAATCAACCTAAGTGCTGTCAATACATAAATGGATAAAGAAAATGTGGCACGTGTATACAATGGAATATTATTCAGTCATATAAAATAATAAAATCTTGTCATTTGCAACAACACTGATGCAACTGAAGAACATTATATTAAGTGAAATAAGCCAGTCACAGAGAGACAACTATCACATGTACTCACTCATATGTGGGAGCTAATAAAATTAATCTTAGGGAGGTAGAGAGTAGAATGATGGCTATCAGAGGCTTGGAAGGGTAGTGGGGAGGGAAGATAAACAGGAGTTGATTAATGGGTACAAAAATACAACTAGATAATAAGAATAAAATCTGGTGATCAGTGGTACAATAGGGCAACAATAGTTAACAATAATTTATTGAATATTAATATTTCAAAATAACTAGAGGAGTGGATTTGGAATGCTTCCAATATAAGTGATAAATGTTTGAGGTTATGGATATCCCAATTACTCTGATTTGATCATTACACATTATATGCTGTATCAAAATATCACATGTACCCCATAAATATGCACAACTATTATGTACCATAAAAATTTTTAAAAATTAAAAGAGCATGAATTTTGTCACCAAAGTTGATTAATCTGAATTTTAGTTTACCAATAAACTGATGGGAAATGAATCCATAAGGATGAAAGAGTTAGCCCACTGACCATATACTAGTTATTGATTGCTTCATAAAAAAATTATCCCCCAAATTAGTGCTTTAAAACATTTATTATTTCACAATTTCTACAGATTAGGAATTTAAAGTAGCCTAGCTGATATGATTAGCTCTGGGTGTCTCATAAATAAACATTCATCTCAATTTCTTACAGGGAAGGATTCAAGTCCCAACTCATGCATGTAGTTGTTGAGAGGATTCAGTTACTTACTGAACTGAATTGAATGGAATTGAATTGAACTCTCTCTATTGAATTGAACTGTTGGTTTTTCATTAGATGTTGACTGTAAGCATCTCTCAGTTTCGTGACACATTTTTCTCTCCATTATAGCATTTCACAACACAGCATCTGGGTTCCTCAAAGCAATCAGAGAGTAAGAGAGAATACCAGCAAGAAGGAAAGAAAGAGTAAAAAGCAACATGAAATTATAAACTCATACCAGAAGCGACTTCCCACTAATTTTCATATTCTATTCATTAGAAGAAAATTACTAGGTTCATCCCACATGTAAAGGGAGGACTTTATACAACAGCATGAACACTAAGAGGCAGGGACCAGTGCGAGCAGTGTCACAAGCTGCTTATCACAGTCCCAAATAATGAGAAAGAGTAGGAGGAGGAGACTCAGGGAAGACTTGGGAAACATATTTAATGCTATAATTTTAAAAATACTTGTTATGGAGCTAAAGAAGCATTTAAGAGCACTTCAGGCACTTTTTAACTTCATATTATATTTAAATTTTTCCAGATATATGGACATTTTTAATGCTTTTTATTATAACCTAAATTGAAGAATCAATGTTATTTAGACATTATTGTAGTGCTTAATGTTCAGAAGTCTTTTCTTGTTTATCAATAAATAATACAATTCTGCAACTACTAAGAAAGACATACCATATTTCTGATGATTACTGTTGAATGCTCCCTTTCTGTCTCTTCTCCAAATAAATAGTTTGAATATAATTTAATATTTTAAATTATTTTTACTTATTAATATATGGACTTATATTTAATATATTCTGAAAGCTTGCCATATTGTGCTTTTTCTCTTCCAACTCAAACTTTTACAGCCAATTCCAATAAATTAAATGCACAGAGATATGAATCAGAAGATATTTTCAGATGAACATCACTATATTTAAGAAATCTACAATGGAACCACAGGCTGTAGAAAACAATTTGAATTGAAAAACTTACAACCACAAGAACAATGTATAAATAAATAAGATTATTTATTTGATTCACTCACTGTTATGATTCATTCCTTCATTATGACTGGCCTGAATGCATTTGGATTTTGCTATAACATCATGTAATCATAGCAAAAATCACTTAGGTTAACTAATTAATCCATTCTTATGTGTATTTAACATAATTGATTTTAACAGTTCAATAACTATTGATATCACACTATCAGTGTAACCATATTTCATTTGTTTTGTTTTGTTTCATATTTTTTTTTCCTTTTATTTCATCATATAATGGGGGTACAAATATTGTTAGGGTTACATACATTACCCCTACCACCCCTCCCCCCCCATGTCAGAGCTTCAAGCGAGACCAATCCCCAGGTGACGCGCACGGCTCACATTATGTAACTCTACACTTCCTCACGCCTCCTGCCTGACCTCCATCCAACAAATTTTTTTTTTTTTTCATTTTGGATACATTGTATAACTTTGCCTCTCCCTAAGAAGGGTTAGAGGTATGCCCTTCCCCCCCACAATGCTTGCCGCATCCCTATGATGTGGGTCTTGCCCCCCTCCCGAAGCCTTGGTGAACACTACCACCATTTGAACACCATAGTTTTAATCAGTCAGTACCAATTTGATGGCGAGTAGATGTAGAGCCCATTTTCCATATCTTGTGTCGTCTCACTTTGGATAACGGGCTTAAACTTAATCCAGGATAGCATAAACGGTGTTAGCTCACTGTCGTTTTTTAGAATTGAGTAATATTCCATTGTGAGCATATACCACATTTTAGTTATCCACTCATGAATTTACAGGCACTTGGGTTGTTTCCATGACCATGCAACATGTACTCCTATGACATGGTTGAGTGCACAATCTTCCAGCAGAAGAAATGAAAACTAATTCTCAGATATAACCCCATACCCGAAGGTGATTAGACTCCCCTAGTAGCAGG
>CAUYPO010126474.1:0-10184 GCA_963574435.1 Cheirogaleus major | reverse complement strand
AAAAATAGAAAGAAATTAATTGACCAACTAAAAATATATACAGAAAAAATTAGCCGGGCATGGTGGCGCATGCCTGTAGTCCCAGCTACTCGGGAGGCTGAGGCAGGAGGATCGCTTGAGCCCAGGAGATTGAGGTTGCTGTGAGCAAGGCTGACGCCACGGCACTCTAGCCTGGGCAACAGAGTGAGACTCTGTCTCAAAAAAAAAAAAAAAAAAAAGAATCGCTGCACTCGTGGAGGGTCTGGTTCTCAGGGGGCGGGGATGAAACACCCCGGAGAGAAGGTGGAAGGGGCTCTGAGGTTGGATCCCCGCAGGGCCAGGCCTTGATAGGGAGGAGATGATGGGGGTTAGGGGAGAGCATTGTAGGGGAGAAAGAAATCTCTAAGGCAGTGGTTTCTTCATTTTTTTTTTTTTAGGCGGGTTGGAATCCAGGACCTTTTGGGACACTCATGAAAGTATGGCCCCTGTACCCAGATCTAATGTCCCCAAACACAAAATTTCAGGGGTCTTCAGATACCCGATGCCCATTCCCTGCCCCTTAGCTTAAAAATCCCGCCCTGGTCTGTCCCAAGGCCGCACCTGGAGGAGGTCCCAAAGGCAGTGGCCAGTGGTGTAACGATGCCCCACAGGAAGCGGTAGGGGTTTTTGCGGGTGAAGATGAAGTAGATGAAGGGCAGCACCAGGAGCCCGTGGATGGCGTGGCCCAGCAGGCAGCACAGGATGTACTTGCCCAGGCTGGCGAAGAGCAACCCCACGTCGTCCATCTCCACGATCTTGCTGGCCACCAGGAACAGGATGCCCACAGGGGCATACCTAATCACACAGAAGACAGTTTGCTGCCTCTCCTGCACGGTGCCCCGCACCCTGACCACATCTGCCAGCCTCCCTGTGGTCAGAAGGAGCCCCAGCAACGAGTGCTTCAGGGTGGGCACCTCTCCCAGACCCCAGCCTGCGAAGCCCCTGGGCCGGCCCCAGGCTCTTCCCCCTTGAAGGCAGGAGATAAAGGAATCCTCAGTACTTCCACCAGGATGTGGAGGACAGTCGAGAGATTGGGACTTAACACATGAGTGAAAAAGAAGCATCCATCCCATATGAGTCATTTACATTTTCTGGGTTTGTTTGTTACAACAGCTAATTCAATTGAAACTAACACTCTCAGCACATCATGAAAAGTGAAAAGGCCACAGCTTGGTTCTACATAGGAACTCCCAGGTGGGGAGCATTTTCCACGTGCTAAGCCCTTGATCATGACCTAATCCTCCCAGCAACCCCCACGAGGGAGCTCCTGAGTCATTCAGATTAAACATCATCTACTAGGTCTGTAAAGCAGGGAGGATAACGCTACTAACCTCATAGGAATGTTTGGAGGATGAGATGACATGCCAGCTGAAATGAGCTGAAAGCTTTTTGTACACAATAAATGATCTATAAACTCCAAGTGGATTATCACCCTCTCTCCTGCAGTGATGAGCCCAGGGGTATCCGTGCCTCCCTGACTGCCTGATTGCTGTTGTCTCCCAACCCCTTTTCATTATTAGTCACAAAAGAAAGGCACCATTTCTCAGCCACCTGTGCTGCCAGGTGTGGCCAGATGCCCAAGTTCAGGCAAGCAGGATGTGCCCAGTGCCCAGAAGTTACACAAGCAAAGCGCTCAACAAATATTAGCTACTATTATTTACTACTGTAGACATGCCATAGGCCAGGCACTGTCCTAAGACCTCTACACATATTAACTCATTTGTGCCTAACTACCACTCTTCGAGGTTGGTGCTGTTAACCCCATTTTCCAGGCGGGGGAAACTGAGGCACAAGAGGGCCTCTCCTGCAAAGTGCTCTCACTCTGTGAGCGCTCGCCAGACAGAGCAGCTTCCCAGATGTCAGTCGCACTGGAACCTGGGCGGGCTTGTTAGACAACGGCAACCCCGGCCCTCTCCTGACTTCTCGCCCTCTAGATCCAAGGCAGGTCCTGAGAGTCAGGGAGACCATGATGAGGCTGGAGGAGGGGAAGCCAGAGGCCTCTGCACATTTTTTTCTCATTAACTGGAGTCATTTAACAAAATTCACCATGCTAATAACCATAGTTAACATGAAGTGAATGCTCACCAGGCGCCAGGCACTTAAAGCATTTTCTAAGTGCTTTAACTGTCCCTTAGTCGCTCATTTAATCTTCGTCATAACCCTATGAAGCAGGCACTGTTTTAGATCAGTTAAGGGTGAACATTCGGTTACATTTAAATCTCTGAAATTGAAGCACATTAGCCAGGCAGTGGCCACAGCTTGATTGTCTTGTCACCTTCCAGTAAGATCAAGAAGGTGCCCACATCAGTCTTAGCACTCACGGAATAGAGCAGCGTCCCCATTTTATAGATGAGGAAACTGAGGCACAGAGATGGTAAGTCACTTGCCCAGAGTCACACAGCCAGGGAATAGTCGATGCTGGATTTAAAGGCAGGCCATCTGGCTCCAGAGAATGAATGGAGGGTTCCCGCCACCCCACACAGACACGCCCAGGCTGGCCATGTGTCTGGCCGACCCTCTGACCGCACCTCCCCAGCTCTCTCCCACCGCCTACCACATGATCCAGGAGACCAGCACCATGGTGGCGTCATTGAAGGAGTTGAAGAAGCGGATGAGCAGCTCCCCGTCAGGCCCCAGTTTCCGCAGGGCCACGCCAAAGACGATGGCGAACACCACCAAGCCCAGGATGTTCATGCCCTCCACCTCACCCCCTACGGGCACCTTTGGGCAAGAGACAGATGGGGGTGGGAGGGACACTCAGTCAACCTGCACACTCACTGGGACCCAGCAGAGACAAAACAGCCCTCAGGGCCCTTCCTCCCACAGCACACAGTCCAAGTCCCCTGGAAATACACCTGTCCCCAGGGATGACCCAGAGCAGGCAGGGCCAGATTGGGGGAGCCCAGGAGAGTGTGGGCACCAAGAGGAGGTGCCAGCTTGGGGAGGTGGGGAGTCAGGGAGGGCTTCCTGGAGGAAGGGGCATCTGAGCTTGGACTAGGAGGACAGGAGAGGTGAACCAGGCAATGAGGGGGAGCAGGAGGTTTGAGAGAGAGGAAGCAGAATGTGCTACAGTCTAGAAGCAAGTGAAACTTGGCATTCAAGAAGCAGAAGGAAGTCACTGTGGCTAGAGTTGAATGAGCTGGGCAGAGAAAAGTCCCAAGATGAGGCTGGGCAGATGGGCAGGGGTCTGACCTCAGAAAGACCCCTTAGTCATGGATAGGGGCAAGGACCCCAGGCTTCCTCCGGAGGGCACTGGGGAACACAGCAGGGCTCTAGGCAGTGCAGAGGTAGGGTCAGATCTGTGCTTTGGAAAGACCCAGTCTGGCCACCAGGTTGAGGGTGGGCCAGAGGGGGCAGGCGGGAGGCAGCATGGGAGGGGCTAGAGAGGGGGAGGGAGGAGCCTGTGGCAGGGTGGGGCTGTGGGTAGGAACAGAGAGGGGACAAAGGGAATCTAGAAGGCAGTAGAGACAGAAAGTGGGGGAGCTCTGCAGATTAAATCAAATTCCACACCAAATAACGACGGGAGCAGGAACAAAACTGGAAAACGACAGCAATGGGCCAAGGGGTGCAGCCCCGCCCTTTCCCTGCTCTCACCTTCACCGTGGTTCCATTCATCTGTGAGGTTCTGTAGTAGGTAGCATACTGCAGAGAGGGGTAGGGAAGAGTCAATGTCAAGTGTCATCAAGCATCCCTCTCCCCATCCTGGAGCTAAAGATGCTCAAAGCCTGCCCTACGCATCCCTTAAACCTGATCTCATTTCACCTGCTGGTATCCCCACTGGGGCAGAACAATTAATATCCCCATTTTCCAGAGGTGAAAACTGAGGCTCAGAGAGGTAAATGCACTTGCCCAGGGTCACACAGCTAGAGTTAAAACCCACAGGAGGCTCGGAACCCGCATTCTCATTTCTTGAAGGAGAGGGGCAAGAATGGGTTTCAGAGGCTACCCAGGAATCCTCCAATAATATCTGGAACATGTGGGCATGTGCATTGTTCCAGGCACTACCCAAAATCAGGTGACAAGGGCTGTGACTGGCTGTCTCCCTCCCTGTGCACCCTCCATCCCTCGGGACACCCCTGAGGACTCACTGAGCGAAAGGCTGCAGACACCAGGTTGGAAGGGAAGATATTTCTGCAGAGATAGACAGACAGGGGGTTATTAGATAACGTAGGGGGAGGGCAAGGTTGTCTGGGGGACTGGGTTGGCCTCTTTAGGGTGGATAGGAGGAAGTTTCAAGGCCCCATTTGTACCCAAATGCAGCCCCCACCCATGCCTCGGCCAGCTTGCATACCTTTTAGGGGTGTGGGGAGTCTGAGAGGGGCTCCTCCAACCCCAGGAGGCTGATGTGCCAGACCCAGGGGACTGTGGCTTGGGAGTGAGGAATGCTGGCCTCTCAAGGCAGGCCAAGGCAGGTCACCCCAGGCCTCGGCTCCACCCCACGCAGCAAACTTAATACCCTGGACAGCTTGCATCAGCTACTTCCTCCTGAAGTGCGGAGAAAAGGGCTGGTCTCCTGGGGGGCTGGCCAGTGGGTCTGAGGGTGTGTGGGGAGGTGGTGGTAAGAGGCCCGAGAGAGGGTGACAAGGGTTGGCTGTGTGTCTCATGAATACGCATGTGTGTTTATATAGCCACTCTTGTGTGATGGTGTCCACACAGCTAACCCAACTACAAGCGCCTACTGCGTGCCAGGCACCGCAGTAAGTGCTTTGCACAAATCAACTCATATAATCCTCACAACAACCCTGGGGAGAAGCACTATTTACCCATTTTACAGAAAAGGAAACTGAGGCCCAGAAGGGTGAAGAAATTCACCCAGCTAGGAAGTGGCAGAGCTGGGATTTGAACCCATGCAGCTGGCTCCATAGTCCCAACCGCTCTACATCCTTCCTCTCACGATGATGTGGGTGAACAGCTGTTGCTGTGGGTCTGGGTACAGTTTGTCACATGTTGGTGTCTCATCGGGGGTGCGGGTTAGTGTTCAGACGTATGGGATGGCACACTTCAGGGTAGAGTATAATTATGTGTGTGAACAAAAAAGAAAAGAAATAAGAAATAAAATAGAAAAAAAGTATGTGTGTGTTGCTGTGGCTGGTGGCATGGCTGGATGGGCTGTACTGACGCAGTGGGTATGTGTGTAGGACAGCGGGGGCAGGGCCATGTGTTTGTGTGTGACGTTACAGCTGCGGCTGAAGGGCTTCTGTGTGCCTGTGTCCAGCTGTGTGTCCCTTGATTACAAGGCTACGTGGCCGGCCAAGTGTGAGTTACAGCTGTTTTGGCACGCAGGGGAAGGCCGTGCTCAGAAACAGCCTCGGCGTGGGTGTGCCCGCCAGGGCTGGGCCAGGACCCAGCTAATCTTTCCCAGCCAGGAGGTGCCCACCCGCTGCAGTTCTGACACCAAGCCACCCCCAGTCTCCCATCTCAGCCAGAACGGATGCCTCTGAGGCTGGGGAAACCCTGTTCCCTGACGCATTGTTTCCTCCCCCCACTTCCAGGAAGTCCCCAACCTGGAGACACTGAATCAGCAGGCCCTAAAGGCAAGGCCACGTGGACCCAGCAGTCTGCCCTCCTCAACGGAGCCTGGGGATGGGGGTGGGGGCAAGGAGCAGAGGTCAGAAGAAAAAGAATGTGCTCCCCTAACTGGCCCCCTTCTGGGCAGTCTACTGGGGGCAGCCCAGACAGAGGGGGGGACGACATGGAAAGGCCAGGGTGGCAGGGCTGACCTGGAAGATATAAGGGGAAGTGGCCAGGCCCCAGCTGAACTAGGCGGGGAAAGGAGGCCAAGAAAGGAACCTGGCTATGTCCCGGTGATTCGTGGTGTGGGGACCGCAGGGGCAGGAAGAGGGCCTGGTGGAGGTTACTCAGATCTCCTCAGGTCCCCCAGGGGCTCCTTACCCTGGGGTCCCAAACTCTCTGACCCTAGCCCCAAAGCTATATCCAGAAGCCTCATCTTGGGACCCTGGGCCACCCAAAGATTCCCTCCTAAAAAGTTCCCCTTTGGGTCCCCTCCCCTCACAGGGTCCTTCTCCCTTGGGAAGACGCCCCCCCATGTATCCCCAAACTCCCAAGCATTACATTTCCCTCTCCCTCTAAAATACCTCTTTGTCTATTGCCCGTGGGTCATGCTTAGGTACCCAGGCCCCCAAATTTAGAAATCCCCCTCCCCAGAAGTCCGTCCTCATATTCCCAAGAGACTGGAGTTCCCACTATCCCGCTAAGAGTTCCCAAGCCTCTAGAGGTGATGTCTGGTCTCTAGGGGACCCAAAGCCCCGTCCTGTCCACGTGGCCACTGCCGCCATCCCTAACGCGCAGCCCCTTCGCCACCTCCAGGGCGGCCGGGTACTGACCTCACAAGATCCAAGAACGAATCGAGCACCTCCTTGCTCGGGGGCTGTTCGGCAGGGCCCGTGGCCCCAACCGAGGCGTTGACGGCGGAGAAGGCGGCGCCGGGCTTCAGCACCAGCGCCAAGGCTACTCCGAGCGCCGACGCCAGCAGGGTGGTGACCAGGAAGAAGAGCAGCGCCCAGGCGCCCAGGCGGCCGAGCGCGCTGGGGTCCAGGCTGGCGGCGCCGCCGATCAGGCTGCACACCACGAGCGGCAAGATGATCATCTTCAGCAGGCGCAGCAGCAGCTCGCCCGGGAAGGCAAAGGCTTGCAGGCGCTCCTGGCCCAGGGCTTGCGCGCCGCCGGCCCCCGACACCGCCAGCCCCAGCGCCACGCCGGCCACCACGGCCACCACCGTCAGCAGCACCAGCAGGTTGGCTCGAAGACAGCCACGCACCTTCTTCCGAGAACAGCAGCAGCCTGCTGCCGCGCCTTGGTCCCCCATAAGGATCAGCGCCCGGCCATCGTTCGCGATGGGCTCCGCCGCGGCGAACCCTTTGGAGTCCCCAGGAGAAGGATCGGCCACCATGCTGGGACGCACTGGGGTTCTTTAGCCCCTGGAAGCTGGGAGCGCTTGGGCTCCTTAGCTGGACGCCCGCGTTCCTTAGGACTGGGAGTCGAGTCACAGCACCCGGAGGCTGGAACTTTGAAGGGCCCCTTCGAGTTCTGAGTTCACAGCGTGAAGATCCTTGGCTCTTGGAAGCTCGAGTGTCTAATTTCCCGAGCGGGAGCGCGGGGCTCCTCTGCTCTTCCCGGTTAGGCCAGATGCCCGAAAACTAGGAGCTGGGGTCCCCAGGAGTTCGGGATACAGGTGTTTCTCAGCTCGGACGCGAGGCTGGGCTCCAGGGGGTGGAGTGCGCCCAGGTGGCGGAGGTTTGCGGGAGGTCCCGGTGGTGCAGGTCCAGGACGCCCGGATCCGGGGACCCGGGGTGTCCGGGCCCTGGGAATGGAGGGCCGGGAGGGGGATCCAGTCCCCTGGGTACTGAAGGCGGTGGCACTGAAGGCCAAGAGGTAGCAGTTACTACCTGAAATAAGACCTCCCTGGGGCGTGCCGCGTGGCTCTGAGACTGCTTGGCCGAAGCCGCCAGGATTAAAGACGGAGGGCGGAGCTTGAGAAGGCGGGGACCGATTCGCGGACGCCGATAGGCTGCGGTGCGTTGGAGTCCTACGAGCGAGGGCGGGGCTGAGACCGAGCGGGGCGGGGCCACCCGTAGAAGGCCGAATAGCAACGCCTGCACTCAGGGGCGGGGCCCCAGATAATGGGGCGGGGCCGGGGGCGGGCGTTGAGAGCGTCCTTTTTCCCCGCGAAAGGAGTTGGGCTTTGGGTTGGATCCCTTAAGCTACAGCGGTTCCCTGGCCTGAGGGTTCCTAGAAAGTGCAGGTGATCCTCAGGTGGTTCATTTGCAAATCAACTTCAGCTTGGCACTCTTCCTCAGACCTGAATTCTGTCTTTTGTCGCCTCTGGGAACTTCAGTTTCTGATGATAAAAAAGGTCATCATCCCTCAAATGAGATGGAGTTATTTATTTAATGATGTTTATAATTTCCAAAATAAATGTTTCCAGGTCAGAGCTTGACATTTTTCAATTAACACGCAGTTATTGTATTAGGACTGTATACTTCATTTCCTCCTAGGTGCTTTCAAAAGACAAAATTACAACACATTTTTAAGATCTTAATTTGCTTTATTTGCAATTCTAGAATTGGGCCACACTTAATTCCATAAAACAGAATAAGTGTTCTAATGAGTTGAGCCAAGGGAGTTGGTTTTATGTAGGAACAGAAGAGGCTGAAGAAAGAAGAAACAAAGTTACTTTCCTTATAAGGCAGGGACAGGAATTGGAACTAACATCAGGCTACTTCAGGTTAACTCTCTGTGTAAAGATTAAAGCAGAGGGAATTTTCAATATTCTGTGGATTGAAAATTGAAGCTGGCCTGTTGAGGAGATGGGATATTACACTCTCCTCTCTCTCAGGTAGAACTTTAGCAATGGTGACTACATTTTGATTTTTAGTCTGGTCTGTTGGGGCCTAGTGCAGGTGCTTAGTCCAAAACAATGTCCTGGTATGATTTTTATCAAACAGTACACAATTTGCAATTCATCCATTAAAAATTATAGTTCAATTTAATGACTGTGCTAATGCTTTTATGAACAGTTTTGCCAAATATTTTCCCCATATTTTATTATGAAAAATTTCAAACACGCAGAAAAGTTGAAAGGGTTTTACAGTGAATGCCCATATACACCTACTATGTAGCGCCTATAATTATTCTACCATACTTCTACATCATGTTTCTTTTTTTTTTTTTTTGGAGACAGAGTCTCGCTCTGTTGCCCGGGCTAGAGTGCCGTGGTGTCAGCCTCGCTCACAGCAACCTCCAACTCCTGGGCTCAAGCGATCCTCCTGCCTCAGCCTCCCGAGTAGCTGGGACTACAGGCATGCACCACCATGCCCGGCTAATTTTTTTCTATATATTTTTAGTTGTCCAGCTAATTTCTTTCTATTTTTAGTAGAGACGGAGGTCTCGCTCTTGCTCAGGCTGGTCTCCAACTCCTGACCTCAAGTAATCCTCCCACCTCGGCCTACCAGAGTGCTAGGATTACAGGCCTGAGCCACCACGCCCAGCCTACATCATGTTTCTATCCATTTATCTATCTCTCTATCCATCTATTCACCTTTTCCTGATGATGCCAAACTAAATTACAGACATCAGTGGATTTTTCCTTCTAAATACTTCAGCATGTATATTATTAATCAGAATTCAATATTTGTGTGCTTTTTTTTTTTTTTTTTGAGACAAGGTCTCACTCTGTTGCCAGGCCCCGAGCCATCCTCCAGCCTCTTCTTTTTTCTTTTCAGGTAAAATTTGTATACAATGACATGCTCAGATCTTAAGTGCCAGTAGCTGATTTTTGACAATTGCATATGCCCGATGTCACTGGAATCGGCATAACTGCTTGGTGAGGTGGTCCCACTATTACGCCTGTTCTCCAGATGGGCAAAATTGAGGATTATGGCCAGAGGAAGTCTCTTGCATTGAGGACACACCTGGGGAAGCTGAGACTTGCATGCCTGCCTCCCAAGCACTAACCACACCCACTCTGCTGCCTCCCCAAAATCCCTTTTGGGCAACAGATATTTGAGTGATTAACAGTGAATGACCATGATTCCTCATTCCACCTGGCAGTGTTGAAATCCTAATTCCTTCCTCACCTATCCTGTTCTCTGATAACAGTTCAGGTTTTCACACTTGCTCAAAGGCTATATATAGTGTTAACTTCAGAAGCTTCCTCCTACAGCAGCTGTGGGGGCCTTAGGTAAGTGGCAACCTCTATAAGGCTCAGTCTCCACATCTGTAAAATGGGAAGAATAATAATAGGTCATACCTTCTTGGGTGGTGCAAGGATCAGATGAGATAATATGTGCGAAACATTTAGACAGGGTACACGTTAGCCCTTAATAAAAGTTAAATACCGGCCGGGCGCGGTGGCTCACGCCTGTAATCCTAGCACTCTGGGAGGCCGAGGCGGGAGGATTGCTTGAGCTCAGGAGTTCAAGACCAGGCTGAGCAAGAGCGAGACCCCGTCTCTACTATAAATAGAAAGAAATTAGCCAAACAACTAAAAAATAGAAAAAAAAAATTAGCCGGGCATGGTGGCACATGCCTGTAGTCCCAGCTACTCAGGAGGCTGAGGCAGGAGGATCGCTTGAGCCCAGGAGTTTGAGGTTGCTGTGAGCTAGACTAATGCCACGGCACTCTAGCCAGGGCAACATAGTGAGACT